>ML112031.1:43675-110746 GCA_003697995.1 Taxidea taxus jeffersonii
TTGGAGGCTCAACAGCATCCTTCTAAAAAATGAATGGGTCAACCAGGAAATTAAAGAAGAATTGAAAAAAACCATGGAAACAAATGATAATGAAAACACAACGGTCCAAAATCTGTGGGACACAGCAAAGGCAGTCCTGAGAGGAAAATATATAGCGATACAAGCCTATCTCAAGAAACAGGAAAGGTCTCAAATACACAACCTAACCCTACACCTCAAGGAACTCGAGAGAGAACAACAAAGAAAGCCTAAACCCAGCAGGAGAAGAGAAATAATAAAGATCAAAGCAGAAATCAATGAAATAGAAACCAAAAAAACAATAGAACAAATCAATGAAACTAGGAGCTGGTTCTTTGAAAGAATTAATAAGATTGATAAACCCCTGGCCAGACTTATCCAAAAGAAAAGAGAAAGGACCCAAATAAATAAAATCATGAATGAAAGAGGAGAGATCACAACCAACACCAAAGAAATACAAACAATCATAAGAACATATTATGAGCAACTCTATGCCAACAAATTCGACAATCTGGAAGAAATGGATGCTTTCCTAGAGACATATAAACTGCCAAAACTGAACCAGGAAGAAATAGAAAACCTGAATAGGCCCATCACCAGTAAGGAGATTGAAACAGTCATCAAAAATCTCCAAACAAACAAAAGCTCAGGGCCAGATGGCTTCCCAGGGGAATTCTACCAAACATTTAAAGAAGAATTAATTCCTATTCTCCTGAAACTGTTCCTTCCAAGAAATGGAAGGAAAACTTCCAAACTCATTTGATGAGGCCAGCATCACCTTGATCCCCAAATGAGACAAGGATCCCATCAAAAAAGAGAATTACAGACCAATATCCTTGATGAACACAGATGCGAAAATTCTCACCAAAATACTAGCCAATAGGATCCAACAGTACATTAAAAGGATTATTCACGACGACCAAGTGGGATTTATTCCGGGGCAGCAGGGTTGGTTCAACATCCGCAAATCAATCAATGTGATACGGTACATTAACAAAAGAAAGAACAAGAACCATATGATACTCTCAATAGATGCTGAAAAAGCATTTGACAAAGTACAACATCCCTTCCTAATCAAAACTCTTCAAAGTGTAGGGATAGAAGGCACATACCTCAATATTATCAAAGCCTTCTATGAAAAACCCACGGCAAGTATCATTCTCAATGGAGAAAAACTGAGACCTTTTCTGTTAAGTTCAGGAACACAGCAAGGATGTCCATTATCAGCACTGCTATTCAACATAGTACTAGAAGTCCTAGCCTCAGCAATCAGACAACAAAAAGAAATTAAAGGCATCCAAATCGGCAAAGAAGAAGTCAAACTATCGCTCTTTGCAGATGATATGATACTATATGTGGAAAACCCAAAAGGCACCACTCCAAAACTGCTAGAGCTTGTACAGGAATTCAGTAAAGTATCAGGATATAAAATCAATGCACAGAAATCAGTTGCATTTCTTTACACCAACAAAAGGCAGAAGAAAGAGAAATTAAGGAGTCAATCCCATTTGCAATTACACCCAAAACCATAAGATACCTAAGAATAAACCTAACCAAAGAGGCAAATAATCTATACTCAGAGAACTATAAAGTACTCATGAAAGAAATTGAGGAAGACACAAAGAAATGGAAAAATGTTCCATGCTCATGGATTGGAAGAATAAATATTGTGAAAATGTCTATGCTACCTAAAGCTATCTACACATTTAATGCAATGCCTATCAAAATCCCATCCAATTTTTTCAAAGAAATAGAACAAATAATCCTAAAATGTATATGGAAACAGAAAAGACCTCGAATAGCCAAAGGAATATTGAAAAAGAAAGCCAAAGTTGGTGGCATCACAATTCCAGACTTCAAGCTCTATTACAAGCTGTCATCATCAAGACAGTATGGTACTGGCACAAAAACAGACACATAGATCAAAGGAACAGAATAGAGAGCCCAGAAATAGACCCTCAACTCTATGGTCAACTAATCTTTGACAAAGCAGGAAAGAATATCCAATGGAAAAAAGACAGCTTCTTCAACAAATGTTGTTGGGAAAATTGGACAGCCACATGCAGAAAAATGAAATTGGACCATTTCCTTACACCACACACGAAAATAGACTCAAAATGGTTGAAGGACCTCAACGTGAGAAAGGAATCCATCAAAATCCTTGAGGAGAACACAGGCAGCAACCTCTTCGACCTCAGCCGCAGCAACTTCTTCCCAGGAACAATGCCAAAGGCAAGGGAAGCAAGGGCAAAAATGAACTATTGGGACTTCATCAAGATCAAAAGCTTTTGCACAGCAAAGGAAACAGTCAACAAAACCAAAAGACAACTGACAGAGTGGGAGAAGATATTTGCAAACGACATATCAGATAAAGGGCTAGTATCCAAAATCTATAGAGAGCTTAGCAAACTCAACACCCAAAGAACAAATAATCCAACCAAGAAATGGGCAGAGGACATGAACAGACATTTCTGCAAAGAAGACATTCAGATGGCCAACAGACACATGAAAAAGTGCTCTACATCACTGGGCATCAGGGAAACACAAATCAAAACCACAATGTGATACCACCTCACACCAGTCAGAATGGCTAAAATGAACAAGTCAGGAAATGACAGATGCTGGCGAGGATGTGGAGAAAGGGGAACCCTCCTACACTCTTGGTGGGAATGCAAGCTGGTGCAACCACTCTGGAAAACAGCATGGAGGTTCCTCAAAAAATTGAAAATAGAGCTACCTTATGACCCAGCACTTGCACTATTGGGTATTTACCCTAAAGATACAAATGTAGTGATCCGAAGGGGCATGTGAACCCAAATGTTTATAGCAGCAATGTCCACAATAGCCAAGTTATGGAAAGAACCTAGATGTCCATCAACAGATGAATGGATAAAGGAGAAGTGCTATATATATACAATGGAATAATATGCAGCCATCAAAAGAAATGAAATCTTACCATTTGCGATGACATGGATGGAACTAGAGCATATTAAGCTTAACGAAATAAGTCCACTGGAGAAAGACGACTATCACATGATCTCCCTGATATGAGGAAGTGGAGATGCAATGGGGGTGGGTGTTAAGGTGGTAGGAAAAGAAAAAATGAAACAAGATGGGATCAGGAGGGAGACAAACCAAAAGAGACTCTTAATGTCATAAAACAAACTGAGGTGGGTGGGGGGGGAGAGGGGTTGGGAGAGGGTGGGGGGGTTACATTATATGTTTAAATAAAAAAGATTAAATTAAAAAAACGGCATTCTTTAGCTTGCTAAAAACAAACAAAAAAAAAAGAAAAAAATAATTTAATTGAGAAATTGAATGAGAATCTTCTATTCCATATGAGACCTCAAAATCTTGCAGGGATACAATGAATAATCTTAATATCCATAGCTTCATCTTCCTTACTTCGAGCAAGTCAAGATATCTCAGTTGTGCACAACCCTGGTAGTTAAATGCAGTGATGTTATTTGGCAATTTTAAAAAATTATCTGTGCACCTGGATGACTCAGTCAGTTAAGTGTCTGACTTTTGATTTCAGCTCAGGTCATGATCTCAGGGTTGTGAGATTGAGCCCCTTATGGGGCTCTGTGCCTAACATGGAGCCTGCTTGGGATTCTTTCTGCCTCTGTCTCTCCTGCTGCCTTTCCTCTCCCCTCTCCTTCACAAAATAAAAATAAATAATTAAATAAATAATTATCAATTATGTATTTCTGCTAAGAATTTTTACATAAAATATTACAAATATAGACAAGAGTATAAATGTAAGCATATGCTGCCTAAACATGTGATACATAGATATATACATACTTATATATACATGTTAATCTATTATATGAATATCTATGAAATATATTTGTACACAGGTATCCATAATAAAAGCAACTTTATGTAATGTCCAGTGCTTTTCTAAGTACTTCACACAGCAATTCATTTCATCTTTAAATTTCACAATAAGGGGTCCTTGGCTGGCTCAGTCAGTAGAGCATGTGACTCTTAATCTCAGGGTCATAAACTCAAGCCCCATGTTGGGTGTGGAGTCTACATTAAATTAAAACAAATGTTTTTAGCTAAAAAAATAAATAAAATTCATAATAAACCTATGGGGTATTATAATCACTATTTTATTGATGAGAAATATGAGGAATTAAGAAGTGAAGTGATCTGGCCAGAGTCACACAGTAAAATGATGGAGGAAGTAGTTTGAATCCAGAGTCATTATTGTCATGTTGTTGCTTATTTCTATATGGATATAGACACGTGGATTATGGAATAAATATATATACTGAATATCAACCTTCTATTGACTATTAACTACTATGAAATTGGTAAAGTAACCAAACCTAAGGTTGGCTTAGAAATGCAAAGAAATTGAATCGGTAACCAAAATTTTCTCAACAAACAGAAGTCCAGGCCCAAATGTCTTCCCAGAGGAATTCTATCAAACACTTAAAGAAGAGTTAATACTTATTTTTCTCAAACAGAAATGGAAGGGATACTTTCAAACTCATTCTATAAGGCCAGCATTACCTTAATTCCAAAACTAGCTGAAGAATAAAATGGAGAATTATAGGCCAATATCTCTGATGAACATGGATGCAAAAACTCTCAACAAATACTAGCAAATTGAATCCAACATTACGTTAAAAGAATCATTCACCACAGTAAGTGGAATTTATTCCCGGGTTGAAAGGGTGGTTTAATATTTGCAAATCAATCAATGTGATACACAACATTTGTAGAAGAAAGGATACAAATCACATGATCTTCTCAACAAAGGCAGAAAAAGCATTTGGCAAAGCACAGCATCCATTCTTTTTTTTTTTTAAAGATTTTATTTATTTATTTGACAGAGAGAGATCACAAGTAGGCAGAGAGGCAGGCAGAGAGAGAGGAGGAAGCAGGCCTCCTGCCAAGCAGAGAGCCGGATGTGGGACTCGATCCCAGGACCCTGAGATCATGACCTGAGCCGAAGGCAGAGGCCTAACCCACTAAGCCACCGAGGCACCCCATTCTTGGAAAAAACCCTCAATAAACTAGGGAGAAGGAACATACATCAACATCAAAAAAGTCATATAGTAAAGATCCCCAGCTAATATCACCCTAATTGGGGAAAAACCGAGAGCTTCTCCTCTAAGGTCAAGAAAAAGACAGGGATATCCACTCCCACCATAGTTATTTAATATACTACTGGAAGTCCTGGCTTCAGCAATCAGATAACAGAAAGAAATAAAAGGCATCCACATTGGTAAGGAAGAAGTCAAACTTTCATTATTCATAGACAATATGATGTTCTATGTAGAAAACCAGAAAGACTCCACCAAAAAACTATTAGAACTAATATATGAATTGAGCAGAGTCATGGGATACAATACATAACGACTGAGGAAACAATAGCTGTTGGCAAGGATATGGAGAAAGGAGAACCCTCTTACACAGTTGGCAGGAACGCGAACTTTTTCCTCAAATGTTTAAAAATAGAACCCAGTACCAGGTAATATATGGAAGCGATGAGTCATTAAATTTTGATCTGAAACTAATATTACACTGTTATTATGTTAACTAGCTGGAATTTAAAATTGTGAAATTAAATAAAAATAAAAATTTAAAAAATATATAAAATCATTTTACCTTAACTAAAACGTAAGTATATCTGTTTATTGGAAGAAAAAAAGGAAAATTGAAAAATGGTGAAGGCAACTAGTTCTCACCAAAACATAAAACTTGGAGTTGAAAACCAAAAATTAATCCTATCCTATTTTCTTCTCATATTCATTACCCCTTTGTTGTACCTTAACGGCTGGACAGAAGGAAGGAAGGTTTTGTTACCAAAGAGTTTTTCTGTTTAAATATGAGGCATATCTAGGAGTCCAGTAGATGATGAACTAAAATTCATAATTCTCATAAGTTGTATTCAGTCTTATTTCATTTTCTTAGGAGGAGGTGGAAGATATGAGCAGAAATTAGTGGGAAAAGTCACATCATTCAACCTAGGTAAGGAGAGGAGATAATGGAAAGTGTCCTGTCCTGAGTCAGTGCAAATGGAAATAGGTATCTAGATCCTTTTTCTGTTATGAATATACACAGGTGCTCACCAAATTCCAATTTGTTATGCAAAAAGACTCAATAGTTTATCTCCAATTAATTATTTTTATTATCTTAACTTTTCATCTCTCAGGGTCCCAGAAAAGGAATGGCCAACTGCTAGTGAAAATTCAAATATCCAGAAATACCCTGGTGTGAGCCACTTCTATGCTGTCCTAGTTCAGCAGATACCATCTCAGACCAATTAAAAATATAATCTCAGGCAGTGAGGCCCAAGAATCGCTTTGGGCAATTACAATTTGCACGTTGTGCATTCCCACTTTAGTTAGATGTTGTAACCCCATTTTAGCACTAGGATGCCAAGTTAAGGAACTTGGGTTTACTGTGACAGACAATAGAAGAGTCCAAAGGAAATGGTTACACTTTGCTACCTGCATCGGTGACATTGCAGAACCCCAAGCCTGCTTATCTCTTTCATACTGTACTCTTCTGCTTCTTTACTCTTGTCTAAGCACTTTCTTTCTCAGTGCATCAAGTGTACCAAACACAAATCCTTCAGAGATTTTACACAAATTATTCCCAATACCTAGAACACACTTTACCCTACTCCTTACCTGACCAGTTGCAGGAAGAGAGTTTTATTATGTCAACTTAGCTAAGTGGGAGTCACATTTCCCAGAACTTTCTTCCCCGCATAGTCCCAAATTAGAAGCAAACACAAGAGGGCGCTTGGGTGGCTTGGTCAGTTAAGTGGCTGCTTTTGCCTCAGGTCATGATCCAAGGGTCCTGGGATCAAGTCCTGCATCAGGCTCCCTGTTTATCAGGGAGCCTGCTTCTTCCTCTGTCTGCCACTCCCCCTGCTTATGCTCTCTCTCTGTCAAATACATAAATAAAATCTTAAAAAAAGAAAAAAAGAAGCAAACACAGATATTTGGGATGAGAACTGAAAGGCAAAAGAGGAGAGAGAGATACATTTTTCACACTGAAACTGTTGGTGCAAAGCAACTGTGTGCAGGTGCCCTTGGAGTTTGCACAGATTTTTTTTTTCTTTTAGACTGGCTCACCTTGTTGGCATGGGGCAGCAGTGGGGCCTAAACTTCTACCAGATCCTCCTTTGGCTTTCTCAACTCTTCTACTAGGTCCACGACAGGGTTCTGGCTTTTCCTGTATGTAGCTTGAATCACTGAGGCTGGTAGCTTAGAGGTGGTGAGAAGCTGATGTGACTTCCAGGCCATCCTCATCTGTTCCAGTTGGTGCTCGGCCACCCTACTTCACACCCATCAGCCCTACTCAATGCGCTGTACTGCCGCCGGCAGCCTCCAGCTCCACACGCGCAGCTGGGAGCCTCCCGTTAGCTTTATCAGCTCCCACCTCACATGAGCTCAAATCTCTGTAAGAAATGCCTTATTTTTTCCCTCCCAGTGATTCTGTTTCTTCAGCTGAGTCCCAAAAGATCCAGGTACTGTTCTTTCTCAGGCTTCAGCCTAAACAGCCCTCCTTAACGGGCTTTCCCAGTCAGCATTATCCAGAACGTGCCTCTCTCTCCTCAGCCCTCTCATTATGCTTCTGCTCATCATCTTCCTTCTTTCTCTCCAAGCACTTATCATCATTTATACCGATTTCATTAAGCTCATTCGCTGTTTGCCTCTCTCCCTCAGGACTGTGTAGACTCTAAGAGAGAAGTTGTGGCTGTCCTCTTTTCACTTCATCTCCAAGATCTGTGACAGTGTCTGGCATACGGTGAACGCTTACTAATTATTTTTGTACATGTGAATGAACAATAAATGAATGGATAGATACTTTTTAGAAAGGTAGCTTTGAAGACCATGTTAACAAAGAATTTGAGCTTGGTAACTGGATGATCAGACAGAGGACTAGAGAAAGTGGGAAAGACAGGGAGGAAAAATGAAGAGGAAACATATGAGACATGGACAAAAGATGAGAGAGGACAATTTGACTCTGGTGGATAAGAGAATGGTGAAAGAGAAGGCAGAATCAGGATGAGAGAGTCCTAATTCCACTGAAGAAACAGAATCAGTCAGAGTGATATATAAGGGATTCTCAGAGAGCTGAGCACACACACATGAGGTGGGAGCTGATAAGGCCAATGTAAGGGCTCCCATCTGCACGTGTGGAGCTGGAGGCGGCTGTCTGCCATGCAGTGGACTGGGGAGAGCCGATGGGTGCTAAATGGGGTGGGAGAGCACCAGCTGGGACAGGTGAGGACAAACTGGAACTCACATCAGCTTCTCATTCCTCATTCTTCACGACCGGAAAGGTAGTGATGATTCAACAGACTGAAGAGGAAGAACACACTGTAGGGAACAAGACACTGAGTTTGAGATTTTCAACTCAGATGGAAATTTCTGATAAAATGAGAAAAGCCAGGATTGGTGCCGCACTAACTTAAATGTATCAGGCATGGTATTACTTGGAGCCATGCCAGTAGTTAAGATTATCCAGGTAGACTGTATAAGTGAGTTAAGAAGAGATCCAAGGAATCCTTAAATATTTACCGTGCAGGAGGATAAGTAAAACCATAAAGCATAAGATCATAAGAGATTTTCCCTGCTCCGAGTAGGAAGTGAAATTGTTTTAGATCAGCACACTGAAAACATGAAGAGCAGACGGAATCACACACTTCACTCCTCTGAACCCGCAGCCTCAGAACGCGACAAGCCATCCCCAGGAGGATTTGACATCCTCTGTCATCTTGCTTTTTGGCTCAGCTCTTCTCCCAGATACTCATTGTAATGTTCCAAACTCCCTTCAGTAAGATCAAACCTGAGTGGGAAAAAATGGCCTTATCTGTATCAATACTTATCAAATGGGGACAATTTTGCCCCTGTGGGTACATTTGGCAATATTTAGAGATATTTTTTCAAAGATTTATTTATTCATTTCAGGGAGAGGGAGAGGAAGAGAGAATCTTTAAGCAGACTCTGCTCTGAGCTTGGAGCTCACCTAGGGCTCGATGCCACACGACTCTTCAGTTCACAACCTAACAAAAACCAAGAGTCCGGTAGGCTTAATCCATTGTGGCACCCAGGCATCTCTGGAGATATTTTTTATTACTACTGGTATCTGGTGCATAGATCTCTGGATACAAGGCACAGACAGCAGTCATTTGTCCCAACAAAGGACTTGTCCATCTCCCAAATGTCCATAGTACTGAGGTTGAGAATCATTAGTCTAGAGAGACTTTGCAAATTGCTGCTTTTAGAACATGATTTGTAAACATTCCACAGAATATTAAGAGTTTGTGTATATACATGCACATACACAACTATGTGGTCAAATTGGTTGCCAAAATAAACTAAATGGGCTTATTTGCTTCAATATTCTGCAGTCTGGACTGTATTAATGAACACTTTAAGCCTCTTACATGGTATTCTGCATGTCCTGTTTCCCAAACTTAATTAACTTGGGAGCCTGTTTCTTATAAAACATGTTAAGGAACTAATGTTCTGCAAGCAAACTTTGGAAAACACTATTTAGGAGTCTGGGAACAGAATCTTATACTGTAAGGAATATAATCATATGGATATTGCCCCCTAAAATGTTTACTAAAAGATGAGTATATAGACCTGTGATTTAGTTTTAGGTCTATTTGGTCTACTTATCCAAGGCTAAGAAGCAATTAGTTGTGCAGGGTTTTAACTTGGAGTCTGCTTATTAAAAAGATTTTGATCTTGGTAAATAAACACATAAGAAAAATCCAAAACATACTTATTTGTGTTATAAATTTCCACAGAAAATTAAAATAAGAAATAAGATAAAAATATAAACCAGATAAAAATTTTGTATTAAGTATAGTACTTATTTAAAAAAATAAAGTAAACTATTTAAAATAAAAAAGGTTAAGATTTTTACTAAAAAATTAACTCAAATGATATAGAATAAAAAAAATTACTTAAAATTACATGCCTCGCATGTAATGACTTGGCATGTCCATGAACATATGTCAAGTTTAATCACTGGACAAAATCACTGACCACGTTTCAATATATTTTAGATTCATTCTGAAATCAGCGAAAAAAAAGAGAATAACTTATTGTGGTACCACGTTTTTGTACTACTTTCTTAGAGCAAGCATCTAAGCAACTACATGTGAGTGATACAATCTTTTAGACCTTAATTTTACTTGGAAAAATAGTGTTTGGCTATTAACTGGCAGATATATTAGTAAACATGGAGATTTTTAAATTTGTATCAAGTTTTGATTATTCTAGAATTTTATGGCATAAATCTTAAGGAAGAAAAAAAAAATCTAGAAAGAATCCATGGCGTGCAGTCATGAGTGATGATAATATTAAATGGCCTGGAAAATAAGATATATAAAGAAGGCTAAAAAAATAAAAAATGTGGTTGGCTTATAAAAGAGAATCCTGAGGAATGAGTTACTAAAAATTCTATTTGAACCAGAAACAGAACATATAAAAGTATTCTTAAATTGTTCCAAGAAAAAAGGTTAAACATAAAGATGAACTGTGTTGTTATACCCTTGAATCATTTCTGAGGTTGGTGCTTTTATAGCATTTTGAGGGCAAGACTCTAAACTCCTAAGCATGTTGAATTATATTTAGTGCTACTGGGATAAAAGAAAGTGGTATTTCTTTTTATGTCTATATAAAAAATGTTATTTATTTTATCTCTATGCACCCCATTCTATGATTTTTATATATGTTTTTCTAAATGTGTATTGTAAAAAGTTGTTAAATGAAGAATACAAGCAGGAATAGCAGAAGGGAAGTATATCAAAAGATTTTGCCAGAATGGTAGAGAGTGTTTGTATGTACAAGTGCAGGGTACCATTCATGGAGAAAGTATTATATTTCAGTCCCAGGAACTCAGTTTTTTTAGGCTCTAAAACTTTATTTCTTATATAGAAGAAATAGTTAACTTTTTGACAGACTAAAATTAGCCAAAATAAGAAGATTAATACATAAACTCCTAATACCAATCTATTTGACAATGGGACATGTACCTATCACATTTATAAGAATTCATGTTGACCTCATTACACATCCTTTCTCGATAACTAGGGTATGTGCAGAACAAAACTATACTGTTGTTCAGTGAATATAAAATTATTATAAAGTGAATTAGTGCACTAAGCAGATAGGCTAGTTTATACTATGGTCACATGTTAAACCCTAAAATCTTAGTAGTTTAATTTAATGAGGGTTAATATCTCTTGGAGATGTGGAAGTATAAATATTGACTCTCAAATATTCACTTTAAAGTGACACACACCAGGGGTGCCTGGGTGGCTCAATGGGTTAAGCCTCTGCCTTCAGCTCAGATCATGATCTCAGGGTCCTAGGATCCAGCCCTGCATCGGGTTCTCTGCTCATCGGGGAGCCTGCTTCCTCCTCTCTCTCTCTCTGCCTGCCTCTCTGCCTCTTTGGAATCTCTGTCTGTCAAGTAAATAATTAAATCTTAAAAAAAAAAACTTTATAAAAAAAATAAATAAAGTAACACACACCATTCCTGCTTTCAAACAATTGGCCAAAATTAATCAAATTGCCTACTAGGAAAAGAGCTGAGAAATGTGGAAATGCATACAGTTATTTGGTGAGTTGTAGATGACTTTGTCCTGGTTAGACCAATTAATTATTTAATAGCATGGGATAAAATAGGCTTCTTTAATAATCTCTATTTCAGGGGCGCCTGGGTGGCTCAGTGGGTTAAAGCCTCTGCCTTCGGCTCAGATCATGATCCCAGCGTCCTGGGATCGAGCCCCACATCAGGCTCTCTGCTCGGCAGGGAGCCTGCTTCCTCCTCTCTCTCTCTGCCTGCCTCTCTGCCTACTTGTGATCTTTGTCAAATAAATAAATAAAATCTTTAAAAAAAAAAAAAATCTCTATTTCATGTAACTTATCAATGATTCAAACAGCTTAAAGAGGGGAGCTAATTCTTCCTTTTCTAAAAAGCTCTGGAGTAGACATTGTTTACACTTTACTCCCAAATTTTACTTTTTCTATGGGTTAATATCTGACTATCTATATTCAACTGGCATAATACTTTTAATACATTTATATTTTAAAAGAGTTTATAATAAAGTCAGCTAACTCTATAGTCATTCTGTTTTTTTAAGATAACTTAACATACCTGTTATTATATCCATTAGATATGGATTTTATCTTTTAACTGAATGGGAGAGTGAGGTTATAGACGTAAAAAATGAATTATAAATTTATTAAATATTCTAATTGCAATTTCAACTAATTGATTACTATTTTGCTAAGGAAAATGCAGAATTTAGAATAAAATACTTGTACATTTTATTATCTTTCATAACTGAGTCATTTCAATTAAATAGATTAATTCAATCTTTAAAAACATTTTTTTTTTAAACTTAAATCTCCAAGCAAACTGGTCAAATGAATTCACTTATTTTTTTCAAGGTACAACTTATAAATCTACTATTTTCTAAATAATATGATTTATATTTTGTTAAAGAAATACTTGCAAATTTCACAAAATATTGTCTTGTAATATAAAATAACTAACATTCACCCAAATTTTCATCAGAGGAGAAGCCTTTAAATTTTATCATGGTTTATCCATAGAGTTGAGTACAGTAGAGTATTTGGAAAAAATGATGTATATGAATTGTTCAAGATACTTGTAAAACAGGAAATTAAATAATAGAACATATAACATGATCTACTTTTATTTGGGAATCAAATAAATTAACATATAACATGTGTTAAAGATGAACAAACAAAAAATCTGGTTCAATTGTTATCAAACTCTGTATCTTGTGGATGCAATTTATTAACATAACCTATAATATTTAAAGTTTATACGAAAAATATACATTATCTTTATAATCAGAAAAAATAAGCTATATTTGAATAGACAACTGCATAATTATCAATTACTAATTAATTGCCTCTTACTGCAAAACAATATTAACCCCAAATTTAGTAGCTTAAACAACATTTACTATCTCACAGTTTTTATGGGTCAGGAATCTGGGAGCCGCTTAGCTGGTTGGTTCGGGCTCAAGGTTGCTTGTGAGTTACAAATTGTATACTGGGACTGCCTCTCCTCTAAAGGTTTGATTTGGAGGAGATCTGCTTTCAAGGTCACTCATGTGATTGTTGACAAGCTTAATTTCACTAGCTGTTGGGAAAGATTTTAGTTTCTTGCCTCATGGGCCTCTACAAGCCTCTACATTGTATATGCATAATAGCAACCGACCTTTTCCAGAGCAAGTCATCCTAGAGAAAGGGCAGACCAAAGCAGGAGCTGGAGACTTTTATAACTTAATCTTGGAAGTGCATAACATCATTTATGTTGTATGCTGTTGGTAATAATGTACTCTATTATATTCAATTATTGTAATGACTTATGGGATGCATTAAGCTAGACAGTCAGGGACGCGATACACAAGGCAAGGGTATGAACAACAGGAGACAGGGGTAATTGGGTGCCATCATAGAGACTTCCTATCACCTCTTTTCCAGTGTTCTTTATCTCCATGATACTTATCAACTTTTTATGATCTGAATGTATATTGGTTTATTTGTACTGTGTCCTTTTACTAGAATATGGATGGCATGACAGTAGGAACTTTATCTTTTGTCTGTCACTAATGTCTACAATAATACCTTGCTCACAAATGCTCAATAAACATGGTTTGAGTGATTGAATGAATGAAGGATTAGTAAATATATATAGAACATTTTGTGGAGTTGGTTAGTAGTATGAATTTTAAAATTTTTATTTAGTAGAGTTCATGTTTTCATTTTTTTATTTAATTACTTATTATTTTACTCAGAAGCACGTATTTTAATAAGAGCTTATATTTAGCATAAGCATAAGTCATTTCAGAAGATTTTGTCTGTTCTTTTGAGGGAATTGAAAAAAGACGGGGGAAATCTATTCAATTCATGTTTACAAATAGAAAAATAAGACAATGCATGTCATATTGGAAAGATATCAATAGATTATATTGTTCATAAAAAGAAAGAATACACACACATACACATCACTTCTTTATATAAAAATTTTTGGAAAAAACATGCAGTATACTTGTAGTATAGTTCAAAAGCTGTTTTAGACAGCACAGAATAAAACTGTCTTCATATTTGTTGGACCATGCATTTTCAGCCAAAGAGCAATTATATTTCTTAATATCACTAAGCACATTATAATGCTGAAAAGAAATACTGGTGAAAATTGTAATTTAAATTACAGTGAAAAACTCTATAAAGTCAGCATTATTAAAAAACTGCTGAAAATACAAAATCTAAGTAGGTGACTAAACACCTGGCTTAAGGGAAGAATAGAATAATGGACTAAATATAGAAGACATGAGTGCTAAGAATTTAATTCTTCAAAAAATAGACTCTGAAATTATTTCAAACATTTTTAAAGAAATAAATTGATGTCTATTGGGAAGAATGTGTTGTATCCAGGTCTACTAAAGAGTGGATATGCTCCAGCTGGATAAATTGGCCTGGGTTTTTTCTGTTTGGTCAGTGTCCATCCCTGCTGTACTGCTTCTAAAGCATTTTGAGTATCTGATATTATCTACAGTTTATATTTATTTGGGGGGTTGGTTTGAGCATTTTTTGATTTACATATTTGATTAACTGATATATTTGAATTTTTCTTGCATATTTTACCAGTCCTTTTAATTAAAGACTCAAGCAGTATCACTATTTTTTTTAAATGTTATTTATTTATTTGACACAGAGAGGGAGAGTACAAGCAGGTGGAGGAGCCAAGGGAGAGGGAGAAGTAGTATCCCTAGGGGGCAGGGAGCTGGACATGGGACTTGATCCCAGGATTCAGGGATCATGACCCAAGTCAAAGGCAGTTGCCCAACCAACTTAAGCCACCCAGATGCCCTCACTATTTCTTTTCTGAAAATTTTAATTAATTAAAAATTATATACATTGTAATCAAGGTTTCTTTACTTCCACATATCTCACAACCTTATCAAGACCTGCAAGAGTCAACTGCCAGAAGATGCTTGCTAATGGCGGGAATAATTCAGCTTCTCAGTCCCACAATGCCTCATTCTGTTTTACTTCTATCTCCCATATCTCTGGACAGTTTTATGATGACCTTCCTAACTACTGATCCTATATACCACCCACCAATGTGGGCATAAATGAAAGCTTAGTATTTAGTCTTTCTTTCCTTCAAACTTTTGTTTTTCTTCAAATCTTTTCTTTGCATACAACTTTCACTAAAATGTTCATTATTCACTGAAATACCCAATTGCCTTTCCTTTATGTTTACTTCATTTGATCACTTTTATTTCTTGAAATATGACCCAGTCTTTATCTAACATACATTAATATGTGAAACATCATTCAGTAACTACAAAATAATAATTAATTATCCCTTCCTATAGCAGCAGTCTTATGCTGGTCAGTGGGATACCCCAATGAACAGAATACAATCTCTGAACACAAGTGTCAGAGGTTGGGATGTGAACATCATTGCGAGATTACTGTTCCGTGCACCACGCGATATAATAAACATTTGGTGCTGTGGGGTCTGTTACAACAGAACAGTGACAACTAATTCCATATTGACCGTCATCAACTTCCACACTAAATGGAATATAGCCTCAGATATCTTCCTTTAGGAGAAGGAAATAAAAAATGTGAAATATCTTCCTTCAGGAGCAGGAAGAAGAAAATATGAAAAACAGTTATTTGATACACACAACAAATGTGCTTCTTTTTCATGGTCTTAAAATTCTATCAGTGTGTTCATGTGAATTATGGAGGTTTTAGAAAAAGTAGTCCAGGATCCATTCTTGAATCAGAGGCAAAAACTGCACTGAGTCTTAAAAGAAGAATTGGAATTTGGTAAAGAATAGGAAATAAATGTATATGGGAAGAACAGCAGATATAATGCAGAGATTCCCATACATAAGGAACCTCTGCCAAAACAAAGTTAATGCATATCAGGAAGAGAAGAAATATAAAATTAAAAAAGTAGGCAAAATTCAAGTCATGAAAGAGGTTGTGTTGTATACTGAGAAGTTTTAGTTTGTCACATGAACCAAGTGAAGACCATTGGCATTTTAGAATGATTGCTCTAAATGCTATCTGAAGGAAAACTCTAAAATTTCAACTTGAATATTCAGGAATCTTACAGGGTCAAGAAGCAGAATAAAGATGATTATATTGATACTTGATACTTCAAACTTTACTGCTAAATATTATATTTTCCTCCAAAAACATACACTTTCTTTGGACACCTCCATTTTTTTATACCATTATTCTCTATCTTGTATCAGAAACCTGTAATTTATTTTTTTTTAATCTTTCCTCTCCTTGACACACACATAAATATATATCATGATAACACCTTTCTATGTCTTCCTTTTAAAAACCTGTAAAACATTTCCATTTCATTTTTATAACCATAATATTAATCTAGATTCTAAAGACCCAAATTATCTCTCCATTTAGATGCTATCCACTCAAATTCATTCTGATGAAAACCAGGTTCTACTGCCTCCCCGCCCACAAACATGATTAAATAGTTACCTTATAATTTGAAAGAAATGCAGAGGTCATAATTTTGAGGTCAAATATATTCATGGATACTCCCCTGTCCACCTTTTTATTTACTTACATGTTTGGATAAATCTTCAGTTTCGGAAGAAGCAGACCCCTCCCAATAAACCAAATTCACTATATTCCTACTTTTTATGGCTTTCCTTATTATCAAACTTTACTTCATGTATTAATTTATTCATCTAGTCAACAAAATAGCAATATCTAATAGATAACACTTTGCTCTTTACTACAGATACTGATATATGATAAAACATAATACTATATATATGATATAGTATCATATGATACCATGATATACATAAAAACTTATGTACATTAAACACACTATATATATATATACACACATATGTGTGTATATATATATATATATTCCCTACTGACAAACTCCTCAGCGAAGGAGGTAGAGAGATACCTACATGTCATTTAATCTCTTATTATTTTTTTTTCAAATGGGAAAGTGTTAGGCATATTAACTGTTAAATGAAAGTGACTTGTACCATTCATCTGTTGATGGACATCTAGGTTCTTTCCATAACTTGGCTATTGTGGACATTGCTGCTATAAACATTTGGGTACACATGCCCCTTTGGATCACTACGTTTGTATCTTTAGGATAAATACCCAGTAGTGCAATTGCTGGGTCATAAGGTAGCTCTATTTTCAATTTTTTGAGGAACCTCCATGCTGTTTTCCAGAGTGGTTGCACCAGCTTGCATTCCCACCAACAGTGTAGGAGGGTTCCCCTTTCTCCACATCCTCGCCAGCATGTGGTATATATATACAAT
Organism: Taxidea taxus jeffersonii; assembly: GCA_003697995.1. Classification (NCBI taxonomy): domain Eukaryota; kingdom Metazoa; phylum Chordata; class Mammalia; order Carnivora; family Mustelidae; genus Taxidea; species Taxidea taxus. Next base: position 61,083 of record ML112031.1, read on the forward strand.
GGAATACTATGCAGCCATCAAAAGAAATGAAATCTTACCATTTGCGACGACATGGATGGAACTAGAGCGTATTATGCTTAGCGAAATAAGTCAACTGGAGAAAGACAACTACCACATGATCTCCCTGATATGAGGAAGTGGAGATGCAACGGGGGTGGGAGTTAAGGTGGTAGGAAAAGTAAAAATGAAAGAAGATGGGATCGGGAGGGAGAAAAACCAAAAGAGACTCTTAATGTCATAAAACAAACTGAGGGGGGTGGGGGGGAGAGGGGTTGGGAGAGGGTGGTGGGGTTACATTATATGTTTAAATAAAGCTTAAATAAAGTTAAAAAAAACTGTTAGAATAAACAAATTCATTAAAGTTACAAAAAAAAAAAAAAAGAAAGTGACTTGTAGAGAGAAAGTATAAAAGAAAAAGCTTCAACCAAAGGAGCAAGTTACTGAAGTTATAATACACTATAGATTCCAGAGGATAGGTGAAGAAAGAAGAAATTGAATTTTGGATAGAATAAAGGACCTTTCTACCACAGATATCCATCAACCATTAATATGCAAATATTAAGGATTTTCCATTCTCAAGGCTCAAATATATGACACTATTTCTGTTTTTGTGGAACTTACAGCTCTTTAATAGATGAGGCAGATGTTAATAAGATCATAAACATGTAACATTGCAATTACAAGAGAGTAAGATCTATGAAGATAAAGCACATAGTGCCATGAGAGGGTAAAGGCCTATTATTGGAGACCAGGGAAGGGTTCCCTGAAGAAATTAAACTGTGATATGAAGGAATAATAACAAATAAACACATAGAGGAGGGGAAGTTCCTCTGACAGAGAAAGGAACATGTAAAAGACTCGGAGTGAAGGTTGAAGTTCCGTTATGACCAGTGTGATAGAACATAGAACTAAAAATAATATAATACTATGAGGGTTTATTCAATCTTTTAATTAAAAATTTGAAGCTTTTTGAGTAAGCATTTTGGCTTGATTAGACTTGCTTGGTGAACCAATTACCTTAGTAGAAATGGGCAAGGGTAGAGGCAGAGTGACAAGTTAATAGAATTGCATTGCAATAACTCTGATAGGAGATCATAGTAGCTTGTTTTGAGGAGGAGAATGTGGAGATCAAGCAAAGAGGATGGGTTCTGGAGATCTGCAGGAGAGATCACTGGTATTGCCAATTAATATAGAGAATGAGAGAATGTCGAAGTGTAAACAATGATTTCTAGTTTTCTGTTTTGAGAAATTGAATATATGCTAATACTACTCTGAGTTGAGTACCACTAAAGAGAATCAGACTTTCAGGAAGAAGATAAGGAGTTACTATTCATTTAAAGATGGAAATTGATTTCCTCTGAATTATGAAGCATTTCTGATTCCTGGGATGAGATGATGGGAATACTCAAGTCTGAGGCAACAGGAGATTCGTAGTGGCTTGGAATAGGGGATGTGAAGTGCCTATTTTTCCACTTCCAAATGGAGTTTTACACTAAAACATGATGGAGAGATTTCACTCAAAATGATACTCAGGAATACTGGATTTACGTGGCGATAAACATGGAGGCATAGGACTTTTTCTACCTTTTGGTTCAACAGTATGGATTTGGAAGTGTAAGGAGAATATGAATTGTTGAAATAGCTAAAAAAATTTGGAAATTTTGGTCCAAATGTAGAATGCTAGATTTGAACTTCCACGTTGCCATTAAGATAATGTTAAGGTTTGATTGTTGACTGTGGATGGAAGTGACCTGCACCTATTTACTGATGTTGTTTCTTTTTCCAGTTGTGCGACATAAGTAAGTCACTTAAATTTTTGGCAATTGTATTTCCTATTGGTCAGATGGGTGTAAAACAACAGCCCTTTCACAGGCTAGCTTGTGTTTTAAATTAATTAATAAGTAAAATGGTTAGCAAATCTAAAAAATGTAATGAATTCCCCATAGATGTTGCTTTTATTATATATAATACATGGATCTCTTTTTATTTCTGTATTTGCTCTCTGATATATCTTGAATCCAGAAAACTATGATTCCTAGCACTTAGCAGAATAAAATAATACAACCAATTTTAATACATATTTCTTTTGTAAATCTTTCTCTGAGGGATAAGAGAATAGTAATACTGTACTTGTCAACAAATTCATAGCAGTTTCTCAGTTGGACTGGAATTCTAATGACTACAAATAACAAAATTATTGTTTACTTGTAGAAGCACTTCTTTTGTATATTTCCATATGTGGCCATTACGGTCTCATGACTCTGCTAGTTTCCTCTTATTTTAATTACAATTATTATTACAAATTTGTTGCCACTTGACATTTTCAGTATCAAAAATTTATTTTAAATGCAAGTCACAAACTGGAATCAAGTAGCCTCTCCTCACATAAATATGATCTTCTGTAAATAAAAGAAATACCACTGCTGAACTACTTACCACTTCTAAATTACCTGCTTCATGTATACTTATATAATCATTATAAGATACTTGTAAGCTAGGCAGTAAGCTGAGGAAACCATGGTTGGAGACAAAAAGCATATATTTGGTATTCTGTGGCTACTAAGTCGTGAGCATAGCATTCAAATCCAAGTGTCTCTCTGGTTTTACATATGATTTCATCATTACTAGATTTGTCTTTATCTCAAGAGGAAATTGAGCTATCTGTAGTGGAGTCTGGGAATAATTTAAATAAGAGAAAATTTATTTCGTTTTGCAAATTATCTTCTAGTAGCAGTCAGGTATCATCAAATGTTTTTTAGGAAAATAAAATGCTCTCTGTTGGAAATACATGACATATACATCCATAGACTCCATAGTAAATGCAGCAGAAATTAGGGAAGTTGCAAATGATGTTTTTAGAAGTGAACTAGTGACAGATCAGATTCCTGAAGACTAGAAAGTGGTTGTCATAACACACTTACCAGAAAGGCATTACGTGATGACAAGTAAAGGAACAGAAAATTGGTTAGTTTAACATAAATTATAGGGGCATCTATGTCAGAAAACCAAGTACAGAGAATAAATGCTCACAAAGACATGCCCCACTCAAAATAAAAAGTAAAATTGCTTCTATATTGCTTCAATAATTTATTCTTATTATTCATTTTGAAATACAGCTTTCAATCATTTGTGGGACAGACACTGACATTTATGTTTATGCTAGTTTCCTACCTAAAACCATGCATTTGTTTCCAACTCAGAAAATGTGGTAATGATTCAAAATAAGGTATATATGGATATCAGTGTAATCTTCACATTAATATATTAGAATGACTTTGTGCTTGTTCTTCTCATAAATATGTTTGGCCATCCAATTATTTAACAAGGAAATGCTAGAGGTGTAAGTTAATTATGGCTATCCATCCAACTATCCTGAACTCAATGGCTTAACATAAAAATTCCTATTCTCATGCCTTTGTGGATTCTCAGAGTTAGTAGATATAGATTATGCTTTGCTTAAAACTGTGGACCTGGTTAAGCTTAGCCAAGACAGCTCTATTTTAGAAGAATTCATCTTGGGGACTAGGTTATAGAGGTAATAACTCCCAGGTGTGTTTGTTAATTTTAGGTAAGCTTGACTGGGCCACAGGGTACCCAAGTATTGGTCAATATTATTCTGGGTGTCTGTAAGGATGTTTTCAGATAAGATTAATGTTTGAATTGACTGGGTAAAGTAGACTGTCTTCCCTAATGTGAGTGGTTTTTATCCAGTCAGGTGGAAGTCTGAACAAAAAGCTCCCTGGTAGGTCAGAAGAAACTCCTCTCCTTGACTGCCTTGAGCTGGGACTTGCATCTTTCCCTATCTTTGGACTCTAACTAAAACATTGGGTCTACTTGAGTCTTGAGGCTGCAGGTTCGAAGACTGCAAATCTCGGGATTTCTCAGCCTTCAGAATCATATAAGCCTACATATACTTGTGTGTGTGTGTGTGTGTGTGCAGGGAATATATGAAGAAAAAATATATATAATCTCCCTCCTATTGGTTCTGTTTCTCTGTAGAGCCCATATAATATACTTGGGGACTCTCTTCTCAAGAAAACACATATTTTCTTTTCTTTTTTTTTTTTTTTTAAGATTTTATTTATTTATTTGACAGAGAGATCACAAGTAGGCAGAGAGGCAGGCAGAGAGAGAGAGGAGGAAGCAGGCTCCCCGCCGAGCAGAGAGCCGGATCCAGGGCTTGATCCCAGGACCCTGAGACCATGACCTGAGCCGAAGGCAGAGGCTTTAACCCACTGAGCCACCCAGGCGCCCCAAACACACATTTTCTTAATGTCTAAACTTGGAACTGGCTCTCTGATACTTTCATTTGGATCCTATTAGCCAGACTAATCACATGTCTAAGCCTGAAATCAGCAGGGGAGAAAAGGACACTATGCTCATTATGTGGTCATGGCAAGGTGCTAGCGCACTTCTGCAAACTCTAAGCCAAGGGTGGCTGCTGGCCCAGTGAGACAGAAGAAATGACCTGATGATAGCAATCAAGACTTAGGTTTATTGGAAGAACTTCCATACAATCATTCCAGCAGCGGCAAACCAGACAAAGTGTCTGCTGCTGTGGTCTATCTGCAGCAAGCCTTTATAGTGTAGCATCTAGTCTAATAACTAACTCTCTGTAGCCTTTTCCCTCCTTGCACGACAGGTATTCCAAGGAGATCAAGGCCTGCCACCTGGACGTTATTCATTACAAAGGAGATGTTCTGGGTTGGCGACCCCCAAAGTCTCTGACCTTAAACACTGAGCAACATGTTTCTCTACATATCCTGCTTTATGGGAATATAGAGGGAAGATAGGATCTGTATATTCTCAATACAGTGGTTAACTGGGATGTTCAGGGTGTGTTTGCACAAACCAGCCATCCAGCACATCCTCTATAGAAGGATGAAGATTTGGGGCCATTTATTCATTATACTTCAGTAGAGGTCACATGAGGATCCCCATGACCTTCGACTTAATATCTTTTTGTTGGTTGCTTTACTAATGAAGATAATAAAACTGATCACCTGTGGAGTACATTTTCTTTACATAAAATTTAAGGATCAGACATACAATTTAGGAAATTACACTGTAAATGTCATTTCTCTCCAGGATTAGAAGCCACTGTAGAAATTGCCCTGATAAAAACATAACTGTAAAATTAAGAGATATTAGCTGCTTTAGAGAATTAGAATCCCTTACATTTGGTTTTGGCTTTAGTAGACATGGTAATTAGACTTAGAAAATTAAATTTTGCACTGACTTTCACTCCCTCCAAAGCCTCAAATTATACATGAAGGAAATGCTCCAATATGAAAGATAAAGATGAGAGAGAGAGAGAATGAGAGGGTGATATTTTTTCAAAAATTATAGTTTATATTCTCAAAATGAACATATATATTGCATATGAAAACAAAGATCATAATATTACAATAAATCACAATAAAAAAAGAACCTGTAGAGAACAAGAAAGAGCTCTTAGGAGTTAAAATCTTATGGAGAAATATAAAATTCAAGGTAACATAGAGAAAATAATTTGAGCAAAGTTTCTAGAAAGTAGAGCAGTGACAAAAAAGAGATGTACAGCAGAAAGTTAGAAAAATTAAAGCATTGACCCAGAATGTCCAATATCCAATTTACAGAAGGCAGGAACATAGAAAACAGAAAAGACGTCAGTATTTAATGAATTATACAAGAATATTGCCTTTCTTCTCTCCCAAATCCCCAGCCTAAAGAATGGGAATTTTATCAAACTTTCAAAATAATGATATCTGATGCTATTTAAAATGTTTCACAATGTAGAAAATGAAAGAAATATATTTTGAATATTTTTATTTAAAAAACCCACATATGGGGCCCCTGGGTGGCTCAGTGGGTTAAAGCTTCTGCCTTCGGCTCAGGTCATGATCATGGAGTCCTGGGATCCAGCCCCGCATCGGGCTCTCTGCTCAGCGGGGAGCCTGCTTCCACCTCTCTCTCTCTGCCTGTCTCTCTGCCTACTTGTGATCTCTGTCTGTCAAATCAATAAATAAAATCTTAAAAAAAAACCACATAAAAGCTAACCATAACTGAAAAAAAAAAGGAAATTTTGACTTGGCATAATTATTATGAGCTAATTAGGCTGAAAATGTGGAAGCATAGAATGTTAAAAGACTCTGAGGTGAACAGAAGGATGTACTATAGTGTACTTTAAATAAGAACAGTGTTCATGCAGCAAAGACAGTAAAGGTAGATGATCGATATGAAAAAAAGGTAAAAAGGGAAAGTAAACAGGCAGGAAAAGGTCAAGTCCTCTGGGCTTATTGAGGAGGTAGTTGACATTAAGTAAAGAAGGATGGCACTGGAGATTTTGAGCAATAGGAAGAAGTGGACAGATGTGTCTAATTATGAAATATGTTTGATTATGATGATTTCCTCAATTTGCAATCTTAGAGAACACTTTCAGTGTCTAATCATGGGACACAGAGAAAACATGTACTTGTTCATGAATTTGATAATGAATCGTGAGATTTGTGTTATATGTAAGTCGAACGGGTGATGATCTAGATTATGTAATGTACAGACAAATAGAAACTCCTTACCTAAAGTACATTACTTCATTTATTTATCAATACCTATAATGTATGTAACAGGACATGCACATTATTATTATTTTTTTTACATTAGATTATTTTACTTTGTCAATTTGTTTTCCTAGAACTGATGCCAGATCTATGGTCTATAATCATGATTGAAAATAAATATCATTGGGTTTCATCATCTCCCCAAGCCTATAATCTTAAACCACCTGAAGTAGAAAGTCATTCACAAGACTCTTATTGTTCTGGAAAAAAAAATCTAAATTTAGTTTCTGAAGACAAAACCTGTAGGGCATGCATATTAATGATAGCTTCCTACCCCTCTGGTCCTCTACCCCAGTATGGCTTAGAAGAGACAATACATTGTTCTCAACTTACACAAAAGAGCAAAAAGACTATAAAAAAAGCCTTTAGACTATTTTTTCATGGTCACTTTTTAAAGTAGGTTTTTCAGGGATGCCTGGGTGGCTCAGTTGGTAAAGCAGCTGCCTTCGACTCAGGTCATGATCCCAGCGTCCTGGGATCGAGTCCCACATCGGGCTCCTTGCTTGGCAGGGAGCCTGCTTCTGCCTCTGCCTCTACCTGCCACTCTGTCTGCCTGTGCTCGCTCTCTCTCTCTCTCTCTCTAACAAATAAATAAATAAAATCTTTAAAAAAAAAGTAGGTTTTTCAAATCATTCTTTTAAAGATCTGATTCTTGTTTTCCAGGCTTATCCTCTGCCCTTTTATCCCTTATACAACAAGGTCTCTAGCTACTTCTCGAGATACTGTTTTTTCTCTTTTACTAGAATTTGCATGTCAATTATTCTCTATATACTGTTAATTGTCTGCGGTCAGAGGTGATCACATTTTTATCCTATGATTATTTATGAAATGTATGCCCGGCATATTTTTTTTGTCAGATACTATGCAATACACCAGGGACAAAAAGATATTAAGATATAGTTTTGTCTTGATTCTAGTAGCTCTGATCTATAGCATGTGCTAAGTAAACATTTCTTGACTGTCTATTACTATGCACCAAATAAATACTTTTTGAATGAATTTTAATGTTTGCTTTTTAATACTTAAAGTTTAATTTTAAGTAGATACAACTTTTTCTCAGACAAAAATTTATTAGATATCTTTCTTATCAAAAAATTTCACTATCTGGGGCACCTGGGTGGCTCAGTGGGTTAAAGCCTCTGCCTTCGGCTCGGGTCATGATCTCAGGGTCCTGGGATCCAGCCCTGCATCGGGCTCTCTGCTTAGCAGGGAGCCTGCTTCCTCCTCTCTCTCTCTCTGCCTACATCTCAGCCTACTTGTGATCTCTACCTGTCAAATAAACAAATAAAATTTTTAAAAAATTTCACTATCTATAATAGTAGAATTTAGTGTCCATCACCTTCGCCCCTAGTGTCATACCAACACTATGTTGCATTACATGGCAAAAGAGCCTTTGCAGATGTAATGAAGTTTACTAATCAGTGGACTTTAAGATAAGATGGGCTTGGATTATCTAGGTAGGCACAGTACAATCACATGAGCCCTTCAAAGCAGAAGAGGAAGTCAGAGAGATGCAGATAAAGGATAAAACAAGGGGGGTTGAAACATAGGCCTCCATCTGCTATTGCTGGCTTGAATATGGAGGGGACCATGTGGAAAGCATAAGGAAATGAAGTCTGCCAATAGTTAGTCATCTTGGAAAAGGACCTAAGCCCTAGATTGATTTGCAGATCTGCTGACACTCTAATTTCAGCCTTGTGATATACTGAGCAGAGAACCCACCTATGCCATGCCCGACTTTTGGCCTACCAACACTGTCGAGTAACGAATGTAGTCATAAGCCACTGTATTTCTAATTTGTTGTGTAGTGATAGAACTCTAACACACCGAGTCAATGTTCATTACTATTGTGGTTTTAGTAACTAAAACTACACTTCAACATTAAGAGATTTACCGACATAGAAAAATGATACATTTAATTAAATAAATTTAATTGTATGCTTAATTTAAAGAATTATAATAATGACACTGTATTTATGATTAGTGGAAACATAATCAATATAAGGGCTGTATGCAATTTGCATCAGTTTCTAGAGAGGTTTTGTGTTACAATAGAGAAAGCATGGGAACAGTAACCAAAGCAGCTGACTTCCAGTCCAATGCTAGCCATGTGAGAGTGAGCAAATCTGTTTTTTCCTCTGCATGCTATGCTGCTCTTATTTCAGTGAGCAAATCTGTTGTTTCCTCTGCATGCTATGCTTCTCTTATTTCAAAGGGGTGTCATACTGGCTCTTGTCTCCTCTCAAAAAGCTGTGAAATTCTAATGAGATAATAGGTATACATGTACTTTATAAACTATAAAATATAATGTAAGTATGACACAATTATTATTAGATGGCTCCTAAATGAAATATTAATGTTTATATTTTCTCAGTTAATTCTGAATAGTTTCCATAATTCCATAGTAATTAAGTTTCATAAATGATGTAGCTTCTTCAAAAAGGAAAATGGATTGATGGATGTGTAGGTGGATAGGTAGTTAAAGGGCTATGTGTTCAGATTTTTTTTTTTAAATGATTGTTCAAAAAAAAAAATGATTGTTCTAAGGAAGACTTAAAATGTATTTAGAGAGGCGCCTGGGTAGCTCAGTCATTCAGCATCTGCCTTCGGCTCAGGTCGTGATCCCAGGGTCCTGAAATTGAGTCCCACGTTGGGCTCCCCGCTCTGTGGGAAGACTGCTTCTCCATCTCCCACTTCCTCTGCTGTGTTCCCTCTCTCGCTATGTCTCTCTGTCAAATAAATAAATAAAATCTTTAAAAATATATATATTTAGAAAATCCCTTTTTCCGAATAAATGTTTTTTGAGGGTTGATATCATTCCTCAACTCATTAAATACCACTGTGTTATTTATATACTTTTTAAAAGCAAAATTGCTCGAGCAGCAAATTCAAAGTGACAAGACTCCTTATATCATATATGTGGCATTATTAATTTTGCTACATCTCCAGGAGATGCTAAAAATAGTATGTCATTAAATTATAGATGTACACAGAGTTCTCTAAGGTCTTGGTACTCACTAGTAAAAGATGAAGGTATTAAAAAGCTCATTAATATAGATAATAGTGTGAACAAAACAGATACTGCCTTAGGCAGTACAATTACTAGTCAATAACTCTTTATCAATTGTCTATTATCATCTCTTTATTTTTAGTACTTCACTTCTTATCCTTTGATCTGGTAATTCTTGTTTTACACCTTGGGCCCTTTAGTTATTTTCTGGCAAGCCAACTAACCCAGGAAAGATTCAACATAATCTATCTACATTTAAGAGTTTTCACTAAATCTTTATTAATACTGAATATGGAAGGTTCAAGATGATTTGTTTTTTTCTTTTTCAGTGATTGTCAAGATCTGACTGTGATATGCATTGGTATGCTTTTCTATATTCTGGTTGGACTTATTGACTTTTTATCTGTGGGTTCATAGTTTTCATCAAAGTAGGATATTCCTTGGCCATTCTGTCTTCAAACATTTTTTTTCTTCCCCTTTCAAACCACATGCTCTTTGTGCTTCTTTCTGTTACCATGTCTTCAAGCACACTGATCTTTTCTTTTGCAGTATCTAACCCATCCACTGTATGGTTTGTTTGAAATATTGCTTTATACCTCTAAAAGTTCAGTGGTCTTAATTTTTTTTTATAAGTTTTTGTCCCATTGCTATTTTCTAGTCCATTCCTCATTATATTCGTATTATTGTTTAAAGTCTTAGGTATTGGGGGCATATATATATTATAGCTATTTTAAGAGACTTGTCTAGTAATTCCCTTATTTCTGTCATTTCTGTATCCCTTTCATTTGGTTCATTTTTCTGCTGCTAATAGATCATATTTTTGCATACCTAGTAATTTTGTATTGGACCTGGATCTTATACCTTTTACATTGTTGTGTGATGGATTTTGTCTTACCTCACTCAAGAGGTTTGGACTTTTATGTGGCATACAGTTACTCATCGTCAATTTGATCCTTTGGGGGCAGCAATTATTCATGATGAAGGTAGGTTCAAAGACGTAATCTACAGCTAATATGGCTCAACTTCTAAAGTGATACCCATATGTAAACTATCCCCAGGGCCCCATAAATTTGAATGTATTTCTACTCTTGACATTTTTTTGAACTCAAGGATTTGTTTAGATTGATGTTACTCTGCCCTCAAGGAATTTCACCCTTTTCACTCACAGACGGATAATAAGATAAATATTCCAGGAGACCTCTCTGAGCTATTGACTCCTCTCCAGTATTCTTCCCAACACAGTTGAGCCTACTTTGCCTCCTTTAACTCTGACTTCTGGACCTTCATCTTATTGAGATTTCTTGGATTTCTTTGGTTTCTCTTTCCCTGGATGGCAGCCAGGAAACTGCCTTCAGAAAATAATCTCCTTTAATCATCATGCTGGTTTATTTATTTCCTTTCTCTCAGGGATGACAGTCCTTTGCTGCTGTTGTCTAATGTATGAAACCTGTTGTTATATATATATATATATATGTATAGATATACCCAATGCCATTCTCAAAGCAATGCACTATTGGTAGAAGTGGAAATTCCCTTGAAGCTACGAAAAAAAAAAAAATTCCTATATCTTTTCACTGAAAGTGTCCAGAAATAATGATATATCATAGACATAAGGATATCTGGTACCTAGATCTTTATTTTAAAATATGATTAATCATCAAAATGAACCAGAATTTTAATTTTATTTTAAATATGGGACAAAGTGGGGTACCTGCATGGCTCAGTGTGTTAAGCCTAGGCCTTTGGCTCAGGTCATGGTCAAAGGGTCCCGGGATTGAACCTGTTTCCCCCTCTCTCTCTGCCTGCCTCTCTGCCTACTTGTGACCTCTCTCTCTCTGCCAAATGAATAAATAAAATCTTTTTAAAAATATGGGACAAAAAAAGTAAAAGGATGACCCTGGAAATTCTTGTTACATGAGAAGTAAAAAAAGTGCTACAGAACTGGTGAAGGTATGTCAAATTTGCATAGATACCTCGACAGCTCATATGGACATTTGGTGAACACTTCAGGAGTTCTAATGAAGCACAGATGGGCCAATATTTTAGGAGAAAGGGTCTTCCTAAAAATAAAGAGCTACATTATAGGAATAATAGAATAAATACAGATACATCCCAACAAAAACCAAAATAATTCTTTTACAGGATAAAAATGATCCACCAACAATTTAACTGTCATGTAGAAAACTTCAACACTCTTTTATTTATTTATTTATTTATTTATTTTTAAAAGATTTTATTTATTTATTTGTCAGAGAGAGAAGGAGAGAGAGTGAGCGAGCACAGACAGACAGAGTGGCATGCAGAGGCAGAGGGAGAAGCAGGCTCTCTGCTGAGCAAGGAGCCGGATATGGGACTCGATCCCAGGAAGCTGGGATCATGACCTGAGCCAAAGGCAGCCGCTTAACCAACTGAGCCACCCAGGCGTCCCTCAACACTCTTTTAATGAAGATAACAAAATCAAGATTCCCTAAAACTCTTCATTTATAGTGTTTCATATATAATTAAAACTTAATAGACATGTGAAGAAGCAGGAAAATGTGATCCATAATCAAAAGAGAAAACAAGTGAAGTAAAAGAATATTCAGATAGTGGATTTGTTAGATTTGGCAGACAAGGACTTCAAGATAACTACTAGACATATGTTAAATAATTTACAGCAAATGATTAATAGAATGGTGAAGACATAGGGAATTTCAGAGAGATAGGAAATCTCTTTAAAGCATACATAAAAGTTCGGAACTAGAAAGGTGTAATACTTATAATAAAATTATTGAATGGGACTGATGGCAGATAGAACACTGCAGAGAAAAGAATCATTATATATGAAGAGAGCAAGTAGAAACTAATCTGAAGCACAAATTATCTAATATGAAACACAGACAGAAAAAAGGTTGAAAGAAATAAACAGAACCACAATGACCTAGGGTATAATAACAGGCAGTCTAAAATATATGCGATTGGTATCCTAAAAGGAGGAGGGAAAGTGTGTGTGGGGGGAAATATTCGTGCCAGGGGAGCCTGGGTGGATCAGTGGGTCAAAGCCTCTGCCTTCAGCTCGGGTCATGATTCCAGGGTCCTGGGATCAAGCCTCGCATCAGGTTCTCTGCTCAGCGAGGAGCCTACTTCCTCCTCTCTCTCTGCCTGCCTCTCTGCCTACTTGTTATCTCTGTCAGTCAAATAAATAAATTTTTAAAAAATCTTAAAAAAAATTAGTGCATCCACAAAAAACTGTTTAAAACATCAATTCACACAGCCAAGAAGAATGAAAACCAAGCTGGATAAACACAGTGAAAACCATCCCAGATCACAGCATAGCCCAACTACTTAATCTAAGATATAAAGAAATATCTTGAAAGCAACCAGCTTTAAAAAAAAAAAAAAAAGTAAAGAAAAGAAAGAGAGAGAGCAACATGTACAATGGAGACACAATAAACAGGACAATTAATTTATCAGCAGGAATAATGGAGTACAGAAGGTAATAAAATGACATCTTAAAAGTGCTTTAAAAACACACATTTACTTAGAATTTTACAGATAATGAAAGTATTCTTCAAAAAGGAAGGCAAAGTAAAGACATGTTCAGATGAACAAAACTCAAGAGAATAGTTTGCTAAATGAGCATTACTGTAAGAGCCATTGTGGAAAGTAAATCAGCCTGAGGAGAATTAAGTGGAAATAATTCTTGGATTATATGAAATAATTCTTGGATTATATCTAAAGAAGTATGATATTAATTCAAGGTAGATGAAAAGTTAAGGAAGCATGTTGTACTCCTTAAAATAAGCACCATGAAACCAATTGAAATAATTAATAATAAAATTCCATATAGGAGAAAAAATGGAATACTAAAAACAGTGATTTTAAAGGAAAGCAGCAGGGGGACAGAAACTGGAGATGTGGGGGCTCCCAGCTCAGTGCTTTGTTTTTTTAAGGTGAACTGGATTCTGCCAACCCCACAGCAGAAAATTATGGAAGAAATAGATGGATTTTACAAAAATTGAGGAAGAAAATGAAAATTGGAATGCTAGGCAGGTAGGACTTAGAGAAAGTGCAAGAGCACCTGTGAAATGATAGGGTTGAAGAATAGGATTATTTTTTCTTTTTTTTTTTTTTTCATTTTCCAGAAAATGGCTTCATAGCATACAAAGATGGGAACCTCTGTGTAAACAGAATATTCAAGACCAGCTAGGTGAGGCAATCAACTACTGTCTTAGCTACATTGCAGAAATTGAACTTCCTAAGAGGGGGTACTTTCATTGTAATTCTAAATGGGATATTAAATGCAATTCTAAATGGGATGTCTCCTTTGGAGACACTAACCTGGGATATCAAATTTCACTAAAAGATCCTTTTTTGTATTAGATGTGGTTGGGCTTCCCAAAGGCATTATTCACCTCAGTTTCTCTGGGATCAGGTAAGAGCCTGGAAAATTAATAAGAAACAGAGCTTCACTTTATTTCTCTGAAAATATTTTAATAAATGTGTACACCCAGGCCCTCACTCAGACTTTGACTTAAGGAGATGGGAACAGCTGTTTCATGACCTTCCACATTTGGCAAGTTCTTTGTGAAAGTGGAAGGAACCTCAAGGCCCTTGTCCAGAATATAGTTAAAGAGAGCTTTTCCACTAAAAGGTTCATGGGTCACTTTTCAGGACCCACAAACCTTCCACAGATTGGTGCTGGGGCTGGTTCAGTCCATAGGTTGCCTCTACTGGGAGCTCACCTACCTGAATCCCTAGTCCAGAGGAGCCCCATGTTCTGTATCCGGGACCTCCCATTCCTAACCAGGTGCTTCATCACAGATAAACCTGGTTCATTCCAAACCTTTAACCCACTCAGGCTTATCTCTCTCAGGATTGTGTTGCAGGAAAGCAAGCAGAAATGCTGGCTTGTGAAGTCTGCCCCCTCACACACTCCCATTTACTGCCCACAGGATGGATATATCTCAGGGATTCCCAGGACATGGCATTTAGTGGCCCTTTTCCTTGTTGAATTTTGCAAATGACATTGAGCTGAACTTTCAAAATGAAAAGTAACAAAACGATTTCCTAAAAAATAAAAAGAAAATTAAAAGAAATCAGTAGGAATAATAGGACAAAGAACACATGATGGAAAATAGAAGACAAATAGCCAGAACACAAATATATCAATGATTATGTTAAATATATGTGGACCAAATGTTCCAGTGAAGAGTCAGAGATTGTCAAACTAGATAAATAAGCAAGACTCATGTATATGCAGTTTCCAAGAGATTAATTTTAAACACAGGAAAATTGAAAGTAAATATAACAGAAAAGACACACTATGTGAACACAGAGTATAAAACAGCTGGTGTGACTATACTAATTTCAGATAAAGGAGACTTCTGGACATGGGGTATTATCAGGAATAAGGAATATTCATAATGGTAAAAGGGTCAATTTAACAAAAGGATCTAAAATATTAAACTTGTACATACCTGCTAACAGATCTCCACAAAATATGAGGTACTAACTGTCTGGACAAAAGGGAAAGCTAGAGAAATCCATCATTATTGTTGGACATGTTGCATGAGCTTATTTACATACAGTTCTAGAACATAATACTAAACTAATCAGAGAAAAATATCAATAATGTTTGCTTTTTGTGGGGGTTTTACTGTAAAGAGCAAGAGGTATTTTCTCAGGATGATAAAAATACCTATTTTCTTGATTGGGATGGTAGTTTTCAGAAGTGCACATTTGCTAAACTCCTCTAGCTATATACTTAAACCTGTGTACTTTATTGTTTTTAAATTCTACCTCAACAAAACCTCAAAACAGTGCCTGGTGTTCTACCTAATGCCCTTTTGTCACTCACCGCATTTAATATTCGATTTTATGTATTTTTTCCCTATAAGAATTAGAGTCCTGCCTGAGTTATTTGTCGACTTTTGCAATTTCACAATACTTTGCCCAATTTAGATAATCAATTACTATCAATAGAACAAATAAAAATAAACTATAGATATCAAATCCAACATTTTCAATAGGATTAACTTGATTGTGTGTTGTTGAGAAGGGGTTGACAAAGGACTACCCATAGGCCACATTTGGGTCACCACTTGTTTTGTATGGTCCACAAGCTGAGAATAGTTTTTACATGGTAAATGATAGAAAAAACATAAAATGAAGAAAATTTGTGTGATGAGCAAAAAATTACATAAAAATCAAACTTCAGAAACCATAAAGTTTTATTATAACACAGCAAAGTAAAATGATTTGAAAAGATACATCATGCATGGTAAAGCTGATAGGGTTTTCCTAGTATCTGAGAAAGTAAGCTTCATGGTAAGGGTTTTTGCCAGATATGAACAAAGAGAATTGAAAAAGGTAAAAGCTGAAAGTGTTGCAGGCACTGCTGAGCAAGAGCCCAGGAGTCTGGAGGACAGTGAGCCTGCAGACCCTCCATAACAAAACCTGCTGTAGAGTAACTGCAATAACAAAATATTTCTTAATCATGAGCATGCAAATAATCAGCTATTTCACAAGATACAAAATGACAGATGGGGTCATGCAACAGATTTAGTAAGAGGAGTATAAATGATTATGTAGGCTATAGGAATGGATACAATTTGGAGGCTGTGAGATAAGGAGATAACTGGTTTCTGCCTACACAGTTTCAGCAGCTTTGCAAAGATGAGATTTATAAATACTTTATAAATTAAAGAAATTAACTACAGCATCACTAAATTGAAAGTACCACCTACACCACTAGCACAGTTTTCTATTAATAGAGAGTGAAGCATTAGCTGCCAAGGCCTTGGAATAAATTATTATGGAATTAGACCTTGCAGAGATGAGTTATTGCCTCTCATATGCACATTACTTGTAGCAAGAAAATACCATATTTGGAGTCAATCTCTTGTAGAGTCCAAAAGCTACACAGAGTTACAATGACATAAGAACTAAGACTTACAACCTTATTAATGTTTTATAGAAATGAGGTGGAGAAGATAAAATGGATAATAATTTAAATGAAGATGAGATGGGGCTTCAAGACTTTTTGGTCCTTTTCTGGTCTCTCAGCTATTTCTTTCTTTCTTCTTCTTTTTTTTTAAATTAACATATAATGTATTATTTGCTTCAGGGGTGCAGGTCTGTGAATCATCAGTCTTACACAATCCACAGCACTCACCATAGCACATAACCTCCCAAATGTCCATAACCCCAGCCGCCCCATCCCTACTTCCCCACCCCCCAGGAACTCTCAGTTCATTTTGTGGGTTTAAGAGTCTCTTATGGTTTGTCCCCCTCCATGGTCCCATCTTGTTTCATTTTTTTCCTCCCAACCCCGCATGACCTCCTGCCCTACCTCTCTAATTCCTCATATCAGAGAGATCATATGAGAATTGCCTTTCTCTGACTTATTTCCAATTAGCGAAATACCCTTTAGCTCCATCCGCACCATTACAAATGGCAAGATTTCAGTTTTTGGATGGCTTCATAGTATTCCATTGTGTGTGTGTGTGTGTACACCACATCTTCTTTATCCATTCATCTATGATGGGCATTTAGGTTCTTTCCATAGTTTGGCTACTGTGGACATTGCTGCTATAAACATTTGGGTGCTTGTGCCTCTTCAGATTAGTACATTTATATCTTTAGGGCAAATACCCAGTAGTGTGATTTCAGCTATTTCTAAGTACAAGCAGGCATTCCTTGTTTTAAGACAAGCTCATTATTCTATGGCACTACTCATTAAGGAGAGAATAAATTCAGTATTCATAACATGGAAGATTAGAGTTAGAAAATGCTGAGGGCCATGTTTAATTGTGGATCTCTGCAACATGGGTGAAAGAAAGTTTCAGATCAGGATCATCAGCCTATAATTAACATAATGATTATAACTCTTACTACAAATAACAAACCTGATGAGAATTGCTTATCAAAAAGGAAAATGTTTCAGTGGGTTGGAATATCAGGGTAATTTACAGTTTATAAGGGCCTCATGTGGCCAAGCCTTATGAAAGAAACTAGAACCACCAAATGATCACTGTTAGGGCTCCCTCCCTCAGTTTTCATTTTGGGCTATTTCCTTGTTCAGTTGTGCCACCGACCAACCTTTTCTTGTAGCTGAAGATGGCTGCCATTAATTCTTAAGTTTAGAATCTTCTTTTGAAGAGGGATGCCATAATAGAGAGTCAATGTCTACATTTCTTGCTAAGGAACTTTTTGGCCCAGTTGATGTTAGTAAGATACAACTCCTAGTCTGAGTACAGCAGGTCCTGTGGCCCTATGACTGCATTCAGAGAAAGAGGTCTTTGTTCTAGTCTGACCAGTACTCACTAGTCAAACCAGAAAATATAGTAATAAGGCAGAAATAAACAATGTATCAGTTGTCTAAAGAATGGTCTCACCCTTAAAATAAGGATGCTTTCCTTGCCCTGGTTAAGACTTTATAGAATTGTTGAGGAGAAAAATGAAATTATATATGTTAGTAATATTTGCAATTTGGGGGCCATCAATCCTATGAGTTTCTACTATATTTAAAGAATTGCTTTCTTTGTGGTTCTTGTTGGAAACTAAGCTCCTACACACACTATAGAAGTTAAATGTGCTGGATTCTTATATCCCGAGTCTCCTTTACATCTCAGGCATGAACATGGGATCCACGTGAGCTACAAAGGGGCATTCACTAGGGATGAAATATATAAAAGCAATAGATTTTCAATAAATTTATTTTCTACTTAAACAGAAAAGATCTAGATCTACCTGAGTTGCTTTCTCTTGCTTGCAACTTGAAACTCTCATCAATCGGGAAAGTACTCATAAAATACAACTCATTAATGCTGAATGTTTGATTTCCATTTGTAGCCCTCAAGCCACCAACTTAGAATGTTATTAAGAAAATGGCAACAAGAAGATGAGCTTACCATGAGCCCATGTCCTTTTAAAATTGACATCTAGATGTACTTTTCAGATTTCATTGAAAAGGCACTAAGGATTTATGCATTTAATAATAAATCAGTTTCACCTCAAATACAACAAGAACAAAAAAGCACTAAAACCAAATATTGAACTCTAGTTAATGATATACGTGTTGAAGTTTTTGTAGGAATATACTGATTCCATACCTTTGAAATGCATCAAGAAATTAGATGAATCAATGGTCATGGGAGTGTGTATATGAGTACGGATGAATAGATATGTGTAAAGCAAATATAGTACAATACTAATTTCAACACTGACATCATGTATATATGAATTTTTACTGTGAAATTCAAATTTTCTGTATTTTTAAAATTTTCCTAATGAAATGTTGGAAAAAATAAATAGTGAATTGACAGCTCACAATATAAAAAATTCATTCTCAATTAATATTTCTATGCATTTGAGAATCTTGGAGAATCTCCATTCCTACTATTTCCATGATAGTATTTTACATTTCTTTAAACTCACTTACCTTTGAAGTTTCTAAATTCAAAGGGTAGCAGGCTTACTGTTTATAATGGGTCATCTTTATTCCTTTCAGGTTTTTTACCTCCACAATGAATAATTATGTCTTTCAGAAATATATATGAGCAAAATCTGAAAATGTAAATTGTCTGTACTCACCACTCAGAGGTATTTGGTGTACATTCATCTAGAATTTACTTTAATAAATGCCCTTTAAAAAGTTGGAGACACTATAGCAAATATATGGGAAGCATGTATTATCTTTGTCATTTAATAGATCTGGCCAGAAACCTAGCTTCTTAAAATCCAAATTTATCATTTCCCACCTGCACCTTATCATGACAAATATTTGTTTTTATCCTTCAGATTTCTCATGGACCTATTCCATGGGTATTTTATGTTCTATTGATTTTTCTCAGCTAGTACAATATTATACATGTATTTCATAATACAATATTATTGGATTGTACTATCTCAATAGCTTAGGGACTGAGATGTTTATCAAGTACAGTCTAATAGTACCATCGTGAATGCCACAAAAATAACATAAAAGAAATAAAACTCATTTTAAGAAATATTAAGCAGATCATTTTGTCGAATGCCCAAGATAGGTAAATTCTCTGAGACTTACTTCTTGAACCTTAACAGCTGTAAAAGAAGTCATATAACATGCTTGTACACCTCATCTAGTACATGTCAGGAGCTTAGTAAACATAAGCAATCATTTCTATTAGTATGTTACTTTTGATTTGTATACTGTCAGCATATTGATAAGAGTAAAATATACAAAAATCATTTATACTCAAAAGAAGTTTCAACATTCTCCCACAAATATTTTTCACATTATAGACATTTTTGTTATGCTTTTTTCATTGATAATGCAGTCCTATCCTTAACTTAGACAAGTTCTGACACTGCAAAGTCTACATTTTTTGAGCTTTGGTAAGTGAGATTTTCTTATTTAAGAATCTAAGATAATGAACCTCACCTGGTGTTTTATAGTCTTTGGTAAGACATCATTCTTTTACTGCTATTTTGGACCAGTGACTCTGGTACTCCATTTGTGTGTAATGAGTCATTAGAGAGAAAAAAGACTTTGTTCCTAAAATTATGTAATTTTTTTTCTTTTTGAATTAAGGGTCTTTCCCATTTGTCATATAATAGCCATTACTAATCTGTTCAAATCATTTATAAAATTCTCAGTTTCCATCAGTGCTTGCTATATTTTTTTCATTCACAAAGAACAAATGGTATATTAATTTTGCTGCCTTCCTTATCTAATGGAATTTCTCTTCCAACCCACCTTATGCGAGTCAACTGACATGTGGCAAGTACTAGTCTCACAGATGGATCAGTAATGACAATCACACAATTGCTGCATTTTGTAACACAGGTGCTTGGGTTGGCTTTGCCTGCTGGCCAGCAATTCACAAATTTTTGGCAGACCCCCATGGTTGTAAAAAGAAGCAAAGAGAGAGTACATACTCATTCGGCTGGCTCTCATCCTTTTCTGCAATGGGTCCTATAGTTGAGCCAGACTCACGGCTATCATTGCTTCTTCATCTCTGAATCACTGTCAGATTCTTGACCCCTCTCTGCAACTTGCAAAGAAACCATTTTGATTTAATTACAAATGTACAAATTCAGTAGTGAAATAATGTGTTCCTTCATGCAATCTTTGCTACCAAAAAAAGTAAAAACTATGACACTTGAAGACAGTATATTTTCTTCCCAATCCAAAATGAAACATTTTTACAACAAACCTAAAAAATACACTTAAAAACAGATTTTCTTTAATAAAAGCCATGTATTTGATATTAATTTTCAGGTTTAACCTTTGAGTTTCCAATCATACCTTTGACCTTCAAACTTGAAGATGTATCTAGAGAGAGTGACCATTTATATGTATGTGGGTGAGTATGAAAATAGTGTTTGTGAGCCATTTTTCAGCATGAGTGCGTATGAAGATTTGTCTTTAGTGAGAATTTATGCACTGGGTTGGTTTCCAAGAATCTTAATATGAGTTGGAGATAGACTCACCCTTGAGGAACTCAGGGTAGAGTTGATGAGAATGTCAGTGTGACACCTTTCACTAAAAAGTCTGAATAAGGTGAAATAATATTGCTGGGGGAGAGGCAGTTGGGCCTGAAGTGGGTCAAGGAAAGTAATAGAAAGATACTGACATACTCATGGCAATTTTCATTTCTTTTGATGGCTGCATAGTATTTCATTGTATATATATACCAGTTCTTCTTTATCTATTCATCTGTTGATGGACATCTAGGTTCTTTCCATAACTTGGCTATTGTGGACATTGCTGCTATAAGCATTCAGGTGCACATGCCCCTTCAGATCACTATGTTTGTATCTAGGGCAAATACCCAGTAGTGCGATTGTTGGGTCATAAGGTAGCTCTATTTTCAGCTTTTTGAGGAACCTCCATGCTGTTTTCCAGAGTGGTTGCACCTGCTTGCATTCCCAGCAACAATGTAGAAGAGTTCCCCTTTCTCCACATCCTCACCAGCATCTGTCATTTCCTGACTTTTTAATTTTAGCCATTCTGACTGGTGTGAGGTTGTGTCTCATTGTGGTTTTGATTTGTATTTCCCTGATGCCAAGTAATGTGGAGCACTTTTTCATGTGTCTGTTGGCCATCTGGATGTCTTCTTTGCAGAGATGTCTGTTCATGTCCTCTGCCCATTTCTTGATTGGATTATTTGTTTTTTGGGACCTTCACCCTTATTTTTCACTTTCAAGCCACAGTCATTTCCTATCACTACTCCATATTGGTCTTCCTGCTTCGGTCTACTCTACCTTTCCTGGCATTCCATTTGCCACACAACAGAATGATCTTTTAAAATCTAAATCAGATCACAGCATTCTTATTACTCCCCTAATAGATCCCCATGATAGAATTTAGAATAAAATCCTAAGTCCTGATGCTCTTAGGAAACCCTACATGGTTCAATTTGATCTCCTGTGACTCGTGTTCTCTTTTTTAAACTCACTATCTTTTCATCAAAAACAATAAGCTTATTTTTGCCTTGAGGTTTTAGCACTAGCCTAGAATGTTCTTTCTCAGGTACTTCTCAGCTATTTTCATCTCAGATTTAGATATCACTGACTCAGGGGACCATTTTGACCATGTGACATGAGTCATCCTCCCGATGTTCCTTATCAGTGCTCTTCTATGTAAAACCTTCTGAGTGGTTGGAAATGAGAATAAAGAAACTGTAACAGGATATAAAACAATGTACTTCTTTCTTTATCAAGAAAGTTGTATAACAATAAAAGTCAATTAGAATTTTTTGACTAATTCCACATTCACACATAAAAGTTACCTCTCCTTTATATTTTGTGTGTAAGAGTATTACTTGCTTTGGTTCAGCAACTACAACCAGTATGGTAGAAATTCTAAGAAGAAGTAGCTTTATCTTGATCAGAACACAGACCCCATGGGAGTATGCTTGAGTGGCTCAGTTTGTTAAGGAATGGACTCTTGATTTAATTGCAGGTCATGATTTCAGGGTTGTAAGATCAGATTCTGTGCTGGATGTGAAGCCTGCTTAAGAGTCTCTCCCTCTCCCTCTTCTCTCTCTCTCTAAAAAAAAAAAAAAAAAAAAAAAAAAAGGGAGGGGCTAAAAAAAAACTGTCTGGTCATATACTCTGGCTTTTTCCCTTTGCTACCCTCTTCTTATTTCTTACCAGCAGAAAACAGGAGGAAGGGAGTGTATATGCATGACACGAATATCAAAGAACTTCTGTCTGGGTGAGCTTATGATACCAAAATGTTGGTGCTACTTTTTCTTTATCTTGTGAGAGAAATGGGAAACTGCTTAGGGCAGACAGGTTTTCCCAATCATTTTATCTGTTCTAACAGCATAGGATGTAGATACATTCTGATATTGATTGAAGGAAACTGTAAGTGCCCATTTAAACATTCCATTATGGAAATTAAAAGCTATAAATTGTATTTTTATTTAAGAAGTTTGTTAGCTTTTTTTTTTTTTCCCTGTAAAAGAATCAATACCTTGGTTGAGATTATAGTGTTCTATGCCACAGATCATGGAAAAGCCATTTGGCATGAAAATATTAAAGGTAGTTGTTACTGGGTATTCATAGATATTGAGGAACTTTAGTAAATCTCTTGCCAGATGTGGATTTTTTTTAAAGACCCTATTTATTTATTTGACAGAGAGAGACACAGCAAGAGAGGGAACACAAGCAGGGGGAGTAGGAGAGGGAGAAGTAGGCTTCCTGCCAAGCAGGGAGCCCAGTGTGGGCCTCAGTCCCAGGACCCTGAGATCATGACCTCAGCCGAAGGCAGACACTTAACGACTGAGCCACCCAGGTGCCCCCAAATGTAGAATTTTGAATAACACTACTTTCAAGGGTCCTCCAGGATTAGTCTGCAGCAAAACGATGTTCTAAGTAGTTGAAGGTATTAACTGGTCAGATGGGATTATTTAACAACTTCTGTTATATTGCTGAACAATGCCTGCCAAAAGCAACAGTATGGGTATTTAATTGTAGTTGCATTTTCTTCCCTGACAATAATTAAACGACAGGTTAGGCTATCTTTTTAAAAGTACATGTTATTATTTGCTTTGAGTAGATAATATATGCACATGCTACAAGGTATAAAAGGCGTTCAAAGATAGAACACACAAACTAATCCCACATTTTTATCACAGCCAGCTAGTTCCTTCCTCATAGGCATTCACTGTAACATTCCAGAGATAACCTAATGTACATACAAGCAGACATCCCATGCATATTAGCCTTAAACAGAAATCATAATTCATCTATAATATTGTGCACCTTGATTTATTCCAATAAAAAAATCTTGGAGGGGAACTGTGTGGCTCAGTCATTTGGGTTTCTGCCTTTGGTTTGGGTAGTGATTCAGGGATCCTGGGATTGAGCCCTGCCTTGGGCTCCCTGCTCAGTGGGGAGTCTGCTTCTCTCTCTCAATCTGCCCCTCACCCCACTTGTGTTCTTTCTCTCAAATAAACAAATAAAATCCTAAAAAAAAGTGGAGATTTTTCCATATTCACAAATAAAAAGTTACACCTCTGACTGCTTCATGGTATTCCATCTTATGGATAAACCAAATTAGCTTCAATACTTTTTTGTTATTGGATATCTAAGTTGTGTTCTTATCCATCTAATAAGAAATATTTTTTTAAAGTCTTGTAGAATTCCTAGCAAATGTGTACTAGTCTCCCTTTTCCCCTGAGAAATAGTGTCCTTTATCAATTTGCTCACAAAAGTTGTATTTAACAAACT
The DNA here is from genome assembly GCA_003697995.1 of Taxidea taxus jeffersonii. Taxonomy (NCBI): domain Eukaryota; kingdom Metazoa; phylum Chordata; class Mammalia; order Carnivora; family Mustelidae; genus Taxidea; species Taxidea taxus. The sequence goes on from ML112031.1 coordinate 85,398, forward strand.
TTTTCTTGAATTACATTCATTTTCTTTTTTCTTCTACTTCAGCTCTCAAGCTTAGCAAGATGATTGTGTTAGATTTCCTTTAAAAATTTTTCCTACCAACCTTTGTCTTTTTTTTTAAATTCTTATTTACTTTTATTTTATTTCACTTTCTTTTCAATCCTATCATGTTTTCTTTGTGTTTTCAGCTGGGATAATTCTTTTCTGTATTGCTTCTAATATGGGCTTTATACCTGAGATTTAATTTTTTCCTCTTCTTTCCTGTGCTTTGCTAACTTATATGCTATCTTTCTCTATTATTTATACATCTGTCCTGGATTCTTGTATTGGTGCTTTGAACTATAGATCATGTCACTTTTTGCTTCATTATTAAGATTTTTTTAACTTAACGGCAATATATTTGATCACAATTTTTATCTGTTCCATGAAATCTTTTTATTCCCTAGTGGGGTTTTTTTTGTTGTTGTTCATTTTCCCACTTTCTTCCCTCTTATTCTAACATTTTTCTGTAAATGCTGTGCTGGTTCTTCACTGAGTTCAGTTCTGGGACCAACAATTTACAGAAATTTTATCTGAGGCAGGAGTTCTTCTTAAGACATTATATTAGAACAATATTTCCTTAATCATTGAAATAAATTACTATATTTCAAATAATTTTGATATTTAATGATGACATTTAAAATCTCTTGGCTTAATGGGCCTCCCATGCTCATCTTAGCTTTTATCAACAAATATTTTCTTAAAATATTGAAAAGAAGCAGCATTGGATGAATTTATTATGTTTGGCCAACAAGAGTTGATTTATTCTAACCTAGGTTAGCAGCACCAAGCTTCTTGACTCTTAAATGAAAAAGATACCTCAATGAAAAATACTGGGGAGTCTTTAAATGCTACTGAACACATAAGCATATTATATATTGTATTCTGAGAGCTATGGAACCTATCACAAAGAAATAAAATCATTAGTAGAAGTGCTACTCAAACTGAAAATTGCAGTGTTGTGATTCAGTGAAAATAATTTTATATTCCTATCTTATGGTGTTGATATTCATTTTTTAGTAGAACAATTAATAAATATTTTGATCACCAGCTGATAATCACTATATGCACATTACTTCACTTTTCTCAGGCTATATGTCTCCTTGAGATTGTGATGAAAGGTTTTGACACACTCATCTCCCTGTAGTTTTTGAGGATGCATCTTTTCTCTTCTTTTTCCACCATAGGAAATTCTGCACTGGTGTCACACAGAATTCTAGCATAAACCTTTACACTTTTAGGATTTTAAAGATCTTTACCACTCTAGGTTAGCACCATTTGGACTCTATCATTTAAACTAACCATGTTTCAAATACTGAAAACTGAACCAGGCAAAGAATTAACAGACCTCCAAAGGAAAATCTTGGCAGATCCCAAACCATGGAAGGCTAAAATAAGACAAACAAAACAAACAAGTAAAATGAAAAATAAATTGGAATGGAACATTACTAAAGCAATTTTCTGTCTATCACACCTATTTTGGAGAATAAACTCTCTGGAATCCAGATAAATATCCCTTTTGCAGTAGGGCTCTCCACTGGAATTTCTTGGGCCCTATCAGATGTCCAATTTCCACACTGGTAAGTTAAAGTTATGTTAAATATAGTTTGACTCTTCTTCCTTTGTCTGTGTCTGAAGGGTTAAACCAGGAATACCTACCTATTTCTGCCAAAATTTGTCTTAGCATTTATATCACATAATACTGTATTGACATAAAATTACAGAAAAATAATTCATCTAAAGATGTCTACATCCAAAAATAACCTGCTTTTGAAATTCTGTTAGTAAAGAAATAAGAAATTTTAGAGTATTTATGAATATAAAAGAATCTGTTTTTAAAAGACTAGGGAGATTTTTTGCATTTATTAAATTATAACAATAAATCATGAAAAAAATAAAAACTATATGGGATGCAAAACAAAATTTATAAAATTTAATGAAAATAATGGTGGTAATAAAAATAATGGATTAGCTACAGAACACAAATCTGGGAGAAGGAAGAAACACTGGAAGGAAAATGTCCTGAATCAGAGTTTATTTCTGAGGAGGGGAATCAAGAAAAATGAATGTGAGTCCATGGTGGGGCAGATCAGGTAATCAGATTCATGTATAACATACTATGGAGGTGAGGCCAGAGTGCACAGAGTACGAATCACAAAGACATGTCTGGTACTCGATAAAGATAGATTTCAACTAGCAGATTGAAATACCTTTGAAAAACTAGGGGAAATTAGGTTAGATTAATAGCATTTAGATATACCGTGGTGAAATTATATGTATATGTATTTGTTTCCTATGGCTGCTATAACCCATTAACAGTGATTTGATGGCTTAAACGATGGAAATGTATTCTCTTGTGGTTCAAGAAATAGAAAATTTGAGATCAGCTTGACTGTGTTGAAACCAAGATGACAGCAGGGTCACTTTCCCTCCATAAGCTCCAGGGAAGAACTCATTCTTTGTCTCTTCTAGCTTCTGGTGAATGTTGGCATTTTTTGGTTTGTGGCTGAATCACTCCAGTCTCTGCCTCTGTGGCCACACTGCCTTCTCCTCTTTTCCTTCCTTCCTTCCTTCCTTCCTTCCTTCCTTCCTTCCTTCCTTCCTTCCTTTTTATCTCTCTCTCTCTCTCTCTTTCTTTCTTTTTTTAAGATTTTATTTATTTATTTGAGAGAGAGAGAGAGCATGCAGGGGGAGAGTGAGAAGGAAAAGCAGACTCCCTACTGAGCAGAGAGCCTGAGATGATGACCTGAGCCGAAGGCAGAAGCTAAACTGACTGAACCACCCAGGTGCCCCCCTTCTCCTTTTTTGTGTCAACTTTCCCTCTGCCTCTCTCTTACAAGGATACATGCGATTGCATTAATGCCCTCCTGGATTGCCCATTCTCTCTCCCCCTCCAGATCTTCAACTTAATTATTTTTGCAAAATTCCTTCATGCAATATAAGGCAACATTTATGAATTCCAGGGGTTAGGAAGGGGATGTATTTTGGGGAGATATTACTCAGCCTGTGATTTATATGTATGTATGCATGTATATATAAATCTTGAAAGCATCCAAGCACAAGATACAGATTACATGCATGGAAACAAAATTCTAATTGTCCTTAGACTATTATTCTGTAAAGAATGCTACGGAGTTGAGAAAAAAATTATTTAAATGGTCCTATTACAAATTCAACCAAATATTCATTTATTTGCAAAGGCAACCAAGAGATTTTCTCAACTATAGAAAGTCTCAGTTTAGTTTTCTTGAAGAACATTTTTGTTGAATTACAGATGGATGGGAGATGACTCAAGGTTAGAAAGTTAAAAAGAGGGAAGTTTTTTTTATAAAAGTCTGGCAGTAAGCGCTGTATCTTAACAGAGACATAAACATCAAATTTTAGTCTCCACGTTGGAGAGCTGCTCGCTCCGGCCAGATTTACACTCCTTCTCTGGGTAGCCTCCTTCAGCCCTGTGACTTTGCATACCATCTGTATGGTGGAGACCACATGATTTATATTTCTAATCTAGGAACCTCCCTTCAAGTATCCTCTTAAACACTTAATGTTTTCTCTCTTTCTTAGATACCTGATAGGCAGCTGAAAGTTAACACACCCTAAACTAAACTCTTGTTTCTCTGTTTAGATCTGCTGAGCCTATAGCTTTCCTTGTCACAGAATATGAAATCCATTTAAAAATCTTATATTTGTTGCTCATTCCTCCCTGTCTTTTGGCAAATACTTTTGGCTATTGCCTAGAGCTCTAAAAACAAAGACACCTCTTATACTCCTCTGCAGTTCAGACCAAGCCAGAGGTATTCTCCTCTCATGCCTTGAATAGATCAACAGTATGGTCTGCACCCACTCTTGACTTCTCATAGTCTAGCCTCCAAAGAACCAGACTGGTCTTCTAAATGAAAGTATGATCATGACTATGTTATTTATCTGCTCAGAGCTCTGCAATAGCTTCCAATCTGCCCCTCTCATTACCTGACTTATCCCCTACCACCCTCTCATTTCCTCCAGCAGCTCAGGCTTCCTGGCTGCTGTCTCAACACAGAATTTAGGAGGAGGTCTACCCAGGGCCTTGTCATTATCCCCTCTGAATTTTTCTTCCCCCCATACTTGTGTGGTCATGTGCCACACCTCCTTCAGGATTGCCTCACACATCCTCTGTTGTCCTGGCCCCACCATCAATCTCTATTTCCTTACACAGCTGTATTTTATTCCTGGTTCTGACATTATGCAGTTGCATATTTATTCATTGCTTCACTGTGTATTTCACTATTTCACACCACTTAATGTGAGTTTCATGAAAGCAGAGGGTTTTTCTGTTTTGATTGCTTTATCCCCCGGGCCTGAAAGTACACCTGACAGGTAATAATAATAGCTGTTAATAGTTTTGAATAAACACATTAAATGAATAGTGAATAAAAATGCATCCCGGTGTATCCTGAGACACATTTAAAGAAATGTATGCCATGTAATCATATATATGTGTTTTATGTATGTAATATATAAATATTCATGAATATGTGCATATGAAGTTATCCAAAAGAAAAAAAGATCATTTTTGGTCAGTATGATTATAGCTTTTCTTTTTTACTCTTTTGTATGTTCTAAGATTTTTTTCAATAACATATATTTTTAAAATTAGGACTTATACGATTAACATTTTTTTACAGATGAATAAGATAGAAAAAGAGGATAATTAATTGAGATATGGATATGCAATCATTAAATTGTTTGAAGATGAAAATACCTGCCTTCTTATATGGCAAAGAGTCCTCCTCTGAAGCCAGCTTTAAAATTTGTTTAGTAGGAGTACCTTAAATGGGAAAATGTCCCAAAACATTCCTCCATGGAATTTCTTTATTTGAATCCAAGCCAGACTCACTTAAATTGGCGATGATGATGGTAATGTGATAAATCAAATACTTTGCATGAGGACAATATGCAATAATTAAAACTTTGTTCTTTCAAGAGATAGTGTAAAAGGGTTAAAAGATGAAAAAGAATATCAGAGAAAAAGAATATTTTTCAAGTAATGAAAAATGGATATAGAATAGTGGAATTTCATATAGCAGTGCCAACCAATGATCGAGAAGCTTTGGTATTCTGGAATTTGATGCATTCTTTGATAGTCTTCAGTCTACTCTAATGTAAATAAATTTTTACCTCTGCAACTGACTGCAATACCAGGTAAACATAGAGAAGACATGGTAGCCATTCTCTGCCTTTGATAGCTTCAGAAATCTTGAAGAAGAAATGGTAGGCTATTTAAATTCTAACTTAATATTTTGCACATGACTTCAAAGGGACAACTCCAAGAGAGACTATGAAAATTTTATCTTTCATGGTTATGTGAAAATGTTAATTCATTTAACCAAAGAGAATATTATACACACATTTGGTTTAAAATTGAAATGCCACAGCAGATGTTAGCATTTGAGTTTTTCACTCACTTATTACCTTGCACAAAGATAGTAACTTCAAAATTAGCATATTACAATGTTTTAAAACAAAGATAACACATTTCAGCTAAAGAAAACTAAGGAAATATCTTTAAGAACAGTGGGAAAAGACTCCTTTTGGACTAAAAATTTTCTTTTGTGCCTGGAACTATAGACTAAAGGCTCATTTCTGTTGATGGTGAAAAACAAAAGCTAAACCAAATTTTGTTCCTCTCAAAATTCGTATCTTTTTGGCAACACTTAAAAAAAAATATGAGATTACAATACAAAATTACATGTAGTGGCTTTAAAGGAGTCCTTGCAAGGGAAGATTCCTGAAGTTTAAGTTATATTAGCTTCTTGATATGTCTTTCTCTATGAAAATGTTGTTTGTTATCTGTTCCCCAAAGCCTATGAGTATAATGGAAATTTGCATTACAGATGTGAATGTAATCCTTTATATCACTAGTGACTTCTAGACCACAGCACAAAGATCTTTAGTTATTCTTTTGCTTTCATGAAGGAAAAGAAAAGAGGACAGGAGAGAAGAAAAAAAAAAACAGGAAAAGAAAAGAAATCCTATATACAAAATAGGAGAATCTATTTGTTCATGGCCATCTTAAGAGAAAAACAGTATGGGGCGCCTGGGTGGCTCAGTGGGTTAAAGCCTCTGCCTTCGGCTCAGGTCATGATCCCAGGGTCCTGGGATCGAGCCCCTCATCGGGCTCTCTGCTCAGGAAGCCTGCTTTCTCCTCTCTCTGCCTGCCTCTCTGCCTGCTTGTGATCTCTGTCAAATAAATTAAAAAAAAATTTAAAAAAAAAAGAGAAAAATAATATAACCATGAAAACTTAAATTTGATGTAAAAGGAAAGAAAAATAACAGAAAATTAAGAAATATGCCAAAAACTTGACATTAACTCAGGAATGCAAACTACTATCTGCCTAAGGTCTAGAGGAGAAAATCACCAAAAAGTAGATGTTCAACACCTCATGAAATCAAATTTTGCTACCCTTTTCTTTAGGTTGTCAGGGGTATCAGTCTTTCCGAAGGATATCAGCTATAAGAAAATAATTGTGTTTTCCTGATGTGGCCATAGAAAATTGGTAGAAATGTGAGTGTGCCCCAGGCACTTAAAAAAAAGAAGTGTTGGATTTTGGTTTAGACTATTAAAGAAAAAAATGTACTGGACAAAATATAAGACAAAGACCTTATTCAAGACTGTTGCAATAGTGGAGAGAGACTGAACTCTACTGAAACAAAAGGAAAAGGATTGTTAAGTGTTGAGGTGAGCTGGCAGAAAAGTACGGGGGGGACATTTGGGGAGGGTGGACCCATGGGAGGCATTGAACAAACTGAATTATTCTTGAGTTTGCAAATGTTTTTATCTTTGGTTCCGGCATCTGTGTTTGGCACTTGGCTCTCACCGAAGTTGGAGAGACTGGGAAATGGAGGCACTTTGTCTTTTACTGTTGAATTTGAAAGTACTAATTTCCCAGTCCTTCAAAAAGGCATTCATTTCCTAAGAAGCAAAATGGCAAGAGGCAGGGCAATTTGCATATATTGCAAAAGGGCAGAGAATGAATTTACACCTGCAAGATTTTTCATGTAAATGCTCTAAAAAACAGGAGGTCAGAGGCTTGCAGTCAATAAGAAATCTGTCTAGAGTTTAGTCAAGGCGAGGGGAACATTAGGGACATCTTGCTCTAAAGAGTGACTTTGGATTTATATTTTAAGTTAGATGAGATATAGGAGTCACATTCCTCTGGTCACCACTACCCACATTTGCTAAAATTGGGAGGGGTGATTTTAGATGGGGATGATATACCAATGATGATGATAGATAGATAAATAAATAGATGATAAAGATCTTTTTCTTGGCATATTTATTTTCAAGGATTTTAGAATGCTTAACATTATTAAATACATTTTCATAGTTTATTCTCCAGAGATATTGTTAAAAAGTTTTTTTTTTCTTCTTCTTCTCCCTAAAAAGTTAATCAAAACAATTAGAATGGGAGGTCTCACTTCAGAAAAACAAGGTAATACAGTAATGGCCTCTAGCAAAAATCTTCTGCTTATTCTTCTGAGATGAAAAACAACTCTTAGTACTCACCTGCTTAGTTTAATAATCATTAAGTAATTAATCCTGACAACATTTCTTTATGAGTCTGGCAAGAACAAAAACTTACTTGCATTTTTGAGAGTCCGGAAGACGATCAAAACACTTTTTTACATGAGAAGTGCACTAGAAAATGAGAATCAAAATTTTGACTCCTTATCTTGAATCAAAATTACTGTTATTAGTTATTGTTAAATGAACCAATTTGGGTTACCTCAATGCAAACAATTATCTTCTATAATAACCACTATTATGTACACCACTTTAAAATATTATATGTATTTCACTTACTTGTGTTATTTTTCAAACAGAGCTTTCCCCACATCCTACATTGTTCTTGGTAAAAATAATGTCTGGTACAGAGGAAGAAAATATGCACCCCAAATGTATTCCATAAATTCAGTAAACAGTTTCTTGTTTAGAGAAAAACTATTCGTTTCTCAGATATCAGTAAAGGTACATTTCTTTGTCACATAAAATTGCAAGTTTTACAGTTATTTGTTTCTCAGTACTAAAAGAATATGAATATCCTCCCTGTTCTTTAAATTAACTATCTGGAATGGGCCATTGGTTCCCAGCTATTGCTGTATATTGCAACTGGTTAGGAATCATTATCAGGGACACCTGGCTGGTATAGTCCATTGGAAGTCCAACTCCTGGTTTTAGCTCAGGCCTTGATCTCAGGGCCATGAGATTGAGCCTGGCATGGGTCTCTATACTCAGCTCAGTCTGCTTGGGTTTCTCTCTCCCTCTACCCCTGCCATGTGTGCTTTCTCACCCTCTCTAAAATAAATGAATAAATCTTGAAAGAAGGGAGGAAGGAAGGAAGGAAGGAAGGGCATAAAGAAAGAAAGAAAGGAAGAAAGAGAGAGAGAAAGGGAACTAATTTGTGGGAAGAAAAGAAAAGAAGAAAAGAAAAGAAAGGAAAGAAAAGAAAAGAAGAGAAAAGAAAAATAAATAAAAATATTGGTGCCTAGCTCCCACCCTCACATTGTGATTTAATTGGTATTGAGTGGGACATGGATATTGGGATTTTTTTTAATAACTTCTGAGGTGAATCTAATATTTAATGGACTTTGGGAATTACTGACCTAAGACCTATGATTGTTCTTTTTCTCTAGAGAAAGCATTGTCTTTAAATCTGTCAAGACAAACAGTTCTACCATCGAAAAATAAATCAGTGTATCTCAACCCAATAAAATCAGGATCACCTGAGAAACTAAAAAATATTGATGTCTAGACTCTACTCTCACATTCTAGTCCACCTGGTCTGGTGTGTGCAGGCCATAGTTATTGCCAGGGATTCTAATGTGTAGCTGAGGATGAAGGTTGAAAAATCACTGAATTAAATACCCTATATATCAGTATAAAATTATTTAATGAATTCTATCTATCTATCTATCTACCTATCTATCCATCTATCTATCTGCAATTTCTTTTCTCATCATCTCTTCTGCCTTGAAACTCTCAAGTACCCAGATAGATCATTTGGATAAATTCAGTTCTAAGTGGAGGCTTTCTCCATCTCCTGCTGCTCCTTCTTGTCATCCACTTTTCTTTTTTCATGCTTCCTCGTGGCTCCCTCAAGATTCTCACTGAAATTTTGCTCCTGTGTAATAGAACTCAATCGTGCTGTATCTTCTCATTCATCCACTCAGTCAACAAGCACCAGATACAGTATGGTGGCATTGCACATACAGTTCCCAGCTGAGACTGCACACACAGATGAATCTCATAATTATCAAGACATCGGCAATTAATTGCCTTGGAAATTCAGATTTTTTTCACCTTTTAGGGTAATCATAAAGGATTAAACTAAGCTATGAAAATGAGCTATGCCTAGAGAAAAATCAGACGTTTTGGTGAGATAAATGAATTTTGTGTTGTGTGCGTATGGCTATCTGTGTTATAATTCACCTCTAAAATCACTATGCCACTTCTTATTGCCTTATTATCTCATCAACTGGTAACTTTAATAGTGATATTTTAGACCAAGGATAACACAGAACAAGGTAAGCTGAACTCATGGAAGCTAGGGCCTAAGGCAGAAATTTGCATCTTTCTTTCCCATTCTTTCTTTCTCTCTCTTTTCCTCTTTCTTCCTTCCTTCCTCTCTCCCTCCCTCCCTTCCTTCCTTCATTTTCTTTTCTTTTTTTCAGGAAAATTGGAATTTTAGATGTTCTTCACATTTGGATATAATATTAGACTTGTAGCTTGACTATATAAAGGTTTTACCTTTTCTGTCCCCTATAACCTGTATAACCTGTATTGCCTTTCCTGCATTTTGGCTGACAGCATACCTCACTCAGTAGTTGGCCTGTTATGTGTCTTTTCAATCAGTTTATAAATAAAATGTTTTCTAGTTACAGCAGCTTTTGTCAATGACATGTCAAAGTGACTTGTGTTTTATCAAAATTGGCCTTAATACAATCTATATTATATGTTATATGATTTAGTAACATTTTAATAATTATATATTAATACCTAATAATATATATTAATAAAATATAGATTATATTTCACATTAGTGTCTCATGCGTGATTAGATAACCAGCATATGACCATCATGCACTTTCCTTTACTAATACTGATCTTCCATGACTTGCCATGAGTGGGGTTCACCCCAGTAAATCCACTGTAAGTTGAAAATATTATAGGTCAAAAATACACTTAATGCACTTAATTTATTGAACTTCATAGTCTAGCCTAGTCTATCTGAAATGTGCTCAGAACACTTACATTAGCTTACATTTGGGTGTAATTGTCGAAGAGAAAGTCCACTTTATAATAACGTTTTGAATATCTCATGTAATGTATTGAATACTGTACTGAAAGTGAAAGAATGGCTGTAAGGGTACATAATGGCTGTAAATGGGAAGGGTGTTTATCCTCATGATTGCAGGGCTGATTGGGAACTGTGGGTCGTCGTCACTGCCCAGCATCATGAGAGCATCATTACACATAGCACAAGCCTGGGAAAAGATCAAAATTTAAAACCTGAGGTATGGTTCCTACTAAATTCCTATTGTTTTCACACTATTGTAAAGTCAAAAAAATCCTAAATCAAACCATTGAAAGTCAGGGATTGTCTACACTCCAAGCTCCTGTTATTTCCTTGTCTTGGGCCTATCTAATGAATTATTCAATGTGAACATCTGCTGGACATTATAAGTGTATGTATGTATGCATGTAACTGAGTGTGTATATTTTCAAATCTGGTGTCCACTTTATTCTTCAATAATCTGAATAATCAATACGACCAAGATCGTATTGATAAACCACACTGTGGGTTTACACTGACATTAAGTACATTTAGTTAAAACATATATATGTCTTATTTTTCTTACCATGCTAATTTTAAAATAAACTCTTTGTAAAGAGAACACCTTTGTTGCAATCAGTAAGGTGACAGACACAACAGGAAATTTTACTAGCTGTTGAGTTTGTCATCCTTCTTCAGCAATGTCAGAGAGGCTCCATTTATTTGAATATTCTGCTAAAAATGACACAGCTGTAATTATGTTAAGATTTATCCATGAGGGACGCCTGGGTGGCTCAGTCGGTTAAGCGGCTGCCTTCGGCTCAGCGTCCTGGGATCGAGTCCCACATCGGGCTCCTTGCTCAGCAGTGAGCCTGCTTCTCCCTCTGCCTCTGTCTGCCTGTGCTCGCTCTCTTTCTCTCTCTCTAACAAATAAATAAATAAAATCTTAAAAAAAAAAAAAGTCTGCTTTAAAAAAAAAAAAAAAAGATTTATCCATGAAATTTAAATTCTGATTGGCCAGAAATTACTTACCTTGCCTTCACGCTGATAAAATTTAGCAGCTAATTTATTTGAAAAATAAAACAAGTTATAATGGTATTTTTTAAAAGGTACGTGACTTATTACCTTAATCCTTATGCATAGTACATGGATACCAAGCCATAAATGATAATCAATTTTCAATAAACCCTATAATGCAAAGTTTTAGGAGAGTGCCACTCTGAAAGAAATAATGTTTTCACTTGAATAATTGATCAAGCTAAGTGCTGTGATACTGGCTGGACTAATTCCATTTGTTCTATTGTAACCTTAGACATAATTTTCCCTCATACTTTTGAGAGATGTCCCTTAAATTTTTGCCAGAATTAGGTGATGGCCTCCGTGGCTTCGTGTATGTATGCTAATATCTCCCTACACTCTGCTTTCTGGGAAGGGTTTTATGCCATTTTAGGTTTTAACGCTTCTGTACTGCTAGTATCTCAGACAACCAAAAGTTCTTTCATCTATGAGCCTGCTGAAAGGCAAATCTCCAAGTGTTTCGAGATACTTATTTCCATCACTTTATGCATAAGTTTCTCCCTTGGCTTGGGGTCCCTGAATTAATATCCTGCACTGAAATTGCCTTTTAAATTGAAATCATAATAAGAGAAACTGTATAGATTCTGTTATACACTGTTTCCTTGAAAAGCCTTAACCTATCTTTGTGCAATGGTGCTGGACACAGTGGATTCATAATAATTCACTTACAGAACAAACGCAGAGGGGTTTATGTGCTGGCTGACAGTTTTTGTTGCATTTGGATATAAGCTTCAGAGGAAGTCAAGTGTTGTTATAGAAAAATTCAAGAACAAACCAACTGGTCATCTAAGGTGGGACAAAGTGATCCATGGGATCTTTTCCGATGACCAGAACCTGTCATTTAAGGTAGGTTACAGGTGTTCTAGAAACATAATTATGTTTTCCTAATTGTTGGTCTCATCAAGAGTGTCTTTAAAGGGTCTTTAATGCTGTTGAAGAGGCATCATCCTTTTGTTTTATATTTCAGAGGGTTTTACATCAAACAGAGGCTCAAATGATTCAGGAAAACATAATGGATCCTGGAAGAATGGCACTGAAACAAAGATGGTGTAAGAATGGAATGTCTGCTCATTTGCCTATCATTTGTTTGTTTGTTTTCCTTCATGATAGGCTGAGGGAAGAACTCTAAAGCAAAGATTTCCATTTAGAGCAGCACTGAAGTGACTTGGTTTGTATAATAAATTCTCTCTCTAATCAGCTGAAGCTGATAAAATGGCCTGAAACTTTGAATGAGCATGACAGACCATCCTGGATCTAACTATGAACATCAATATGACCAATGAACAATGGAACACTCTTTAACCAATGGTGTACAGACCTATATACTAAATACTTTGTCCTATCTTTAGTGCTGGATTTCAGTACTTAATTAACATAACCCGCATTCACTGCCCTTTTCTGAAACTTAATATCTCTGACTTCTTCCTGTTAATGAACTACTTTAATTTATTCAACAGATGTGTTTAGTCGCCATGCCTTTTAGTAAATGCAGCTTTGTAATTTTTTTAAATTATAAAAATAATGTCATTATCTGCAGAAAGTATAAAATTTCTTTCTTGGAATTAAATAATTTCTCTATTAAGATCCCAGTATTTCTGGGTCCAAGGCAAGAATTCCCCATCCCAGATGGTATATGATTTCTGACTTTAGACTTCTGCTCATCTGCATGTTTTATTTTTCAGTTACAGGAAGAGTAATTTACAGATGTACATCTTTGGGAGAGAGTTTGGGAGTGGGGAGGTAAGGAAAGGCAAGAGTTGAAAGAACAAAGAATAGAATAGAATTTGAGGACTCGGAGCATACATATTTTAAAAAATAAAACCAGAAATAAATATATTCTTTTATGTTTTGTCTCTTGAGAGCAACATTTTGTTTTAGTCATTAGGTGTTTCAAAGTGACCAAGCCTTTTACTTTAAGGTTCTCTTTTGCCTTCAAATAAAGAAAAAAAGGGAACTAGTTATTTCCTATACGTGTTTTAATAACCCATGTTGACATTAAATTCATAAATTCTTAAGGGAGGGACGCCTGGGTGGCTCAGTGGGTTAAGCCGCTGCCTTCGGCTCGGGTCATGATCCCAGCTCGAGTCCCACATCGGGCTCCCTGCTCGTCAGGGAGCCTGCTTCTCCCCTCCCCTCTCTGCCTGCCTCTCTGCCTACTTGTGTGATCTCTATCAAATAAATAAATAAAATCTTTAAAAAAAATAAAAAAAATAAATTCTTAAGGGAAATAGTATTGTAAATTAGTCTTCAGTGTTTCAAGACCTGGCTCCTTTTAAAAAGATACCTTTTTATGAGTGGTAATGAAAACACACAACTAAAAGTAGAATACAGGTATTTTTAAGAAAAAAAAATTCATAAAGTTTCTCAGGAAAGAGAGTTTGAAGTTGCAAATCATTTTAATATGCATATAATTAATTGTCAAACTTTATATTGCAAAATTTAATTAAACGTGTTCTAGCCATTTGGGTTTTGGAGTGCTAGGTACAATACTAAGTGGAAGATGTGAAGAATCGATATTATCCTTCTGGCATTTTTGTTTCGGCTGTATAATAGCTTTCTTACTAGGTATGTGAGAGAGCTACTGATATTTTTACCTTGATCTACAGGAAAACGAGCATTCTATAAAGGGTAAATCTATTAATTAGAGACCCGCACAGCTTTCCTTCTTGCTAGTATAATCGTTAAATTGATTTTTCCAGTCCATCATGTAATTGTTCCAGCGATAGAATCCTGCTCTCCATTCTCGTTCTGTTTCATCAATGTTTCCTGTAAAACATGGAATGAGTTGTATTAATCTAAATTTTAATCTATTTACATAAACTGAAAATAATTTTGATTATAGATGCCATTTTCTCCAAGTACACGGCACAGTAATTTTTAATATTTCATTATTTATTATCAGCTTCTTTCACTACCTAGAAAGCTTTTAATAAAATTTTATACATTATATAAAAATGCAAATTATATGTATGTATAAATTGCATATAGCATAAAATATGAAAATGAATTGATATATCACATCTAATTATATAACATATATTTACTTTCGTTTCTAAGAATATATGTAGATATTACTATCTTTTCTTGAACTACCATTAAATGCATCTCATTTGCATATATAATTATATAGCAGTCTTATTTCTGATGAAAATATTTATATATATTTATTAATGCCTAAGGGGTAACTCTGTAATTGACACTGCATGTAGATTTTACTCTCACTCTGTATCATATATTTTAATTCCAAACAATGCATAGTCATTGAAAGCAGTTTATGGAAGCTACTACATGAAAGCGGTTTATTAATTGCTTTGCAAATTAGAAAGATGACTAAGACAATCTCTGCTTTCCAGTAGTTTGCAAAGTGTATGCATGTGTCAGAGTAGGGGAGTGTTTATGCCAGAAATATGTGAAGCAGTTAACCAAAAATGGTCTATGTACTATAATAAGTACCTTGAAATCTTGATCTATGTGAAAATGTATTACACTACAAAAAAGTTTGTGAAGAATAGAAACTCTTAAATTACAAAACTATAAAATCATTTATCTATGTTCCTAATATAAATACATATGATAAAGCTAGAAGATGGTTTAAAATATTTAAATCTATTAGTATTTTACACATTGGTAGTTCTCTTACTTCTTAAACTTTTAGGATGCTGTGCTTTAGTCACTGAATTAAAAAACAAGATCTTGCAGGATTTCAGCTATTCTGAAAATGAAGACATGACAATTTTTAAATATATTCTTTACAGTTAGGAATTTTTAAAATTAATTACAACTTTGTAAGATATTAATTTGGAGAAGACAGTTCATGTGATCTCACTACATTATACATGAAAATGTGTCTTTATACTAGTAACAATGGAGCACATTAGTGATTTATTTTTATATGTATGAATATCAAAATATTTAAAATATTTATATAGCTATTAAAATATCCTCTGTAATTTAAGATATATATATATATAAGTTTGAAGTGTTTATACTGCTTGGATTTTGGATAAACATTTGGGAATATATACAAAAATGGCCCATTTAAAAAATGGCTTTTAGGAGGTCAATGACTGTAATTATTTTGTAAATAATAGAACTTTTCTAAAAAACGTTAGATGTGAAAGACATTAAATATCACACCAAATGATCTACTTGTATGGTATTTTTTATAATTAAATTCTTTTTAAATGTTATGCCAAATAAGGGCTCTAAAGTTCAGAAAGAACAAACTTTTTGCTATAACAAATAAGTGATAGTAATCTACCACTTACTCCATGAATTTGAATACTTAGAGAAAAGGTCTTAGATTCGATTTTCTTTTCTTGTGCATAGAATACCAAATTCATTAACTCATGTAAATGTAAATATATTTCCTTGTGTATCACAATCTAACACTATACAATTTAGTGTATTGAAATACTTTGCTTTTTAGTGGTGGGTGATCACTATTTTGCAGTGATACTATGAAGGATAAATTGACTGGTGTGTACATTATGAAATCAAGCTCTATACACCTATTGGGGGCTCCACTAATGAATTTATTGCCCTCTTGCAGAAATTTATTCTCAACTTTGCTCCTTATTGAATCCATCTACAGCTAGATCAATACCAGTAGTTCATAAACATACTGACACAACTTTTTCAGGACTTTTGTGATCCTTGATTTGTCCACATTGTTGGCTTATTTGGAAAAAAAAGTCAAGGGACACCTGGGTGGCTCAGTTGGTTAAGCAGCTGCCTTCGGCTCAGGTCATGATCCTAGCGTCCTGGGATCGAGTCCCACATCGGGCTCCTTGCTTGGCAGGGAGCCTGCTTCTCCCTCTGCCTCTGCCTGCCACTCTGTCTGCCTGTGCTCACTCTCTCTCTCTAATAAATAAATAAAATCTTTAAAAAAAATTATTAAAAAAATTAAAAAAAAAAAGTCAAGCTTTCTCCCCAACAGAAAGAATAATATTAATAAGACCACTTTTTGTCTTGTCAATGAAAAAAGAGTGAGAGCAGTATTTCACCAGAACAGAGTCTATGTAATCAAGTCTGAGACATTGAGAAAGAATACAGGAGAGGTGAATCAACTCAAAATTATTCCTGGTGGTAAAGTTAGAAGAAAAAAATTAATTGGATTTTGAATTGTGCTAATCATTATAATAAAAAATAATTCAAGTACTCTGAGATTTCACTAAAAATCTCTTTTGCTCCCATTACTTTCTTATTTTCCCATTTGTTACCCAATTAATAAAGTTACCAAGGAATACATAATTCTTTATGTTGCAGATCAGAAATGCATTAGTTGTCCTGTTATGATCCTGAGTGTGGGATGAGAGTAATCCAGGACTGCTACTGCAGAATGAACTACTCTAAACTCAGGCGAGGCACGTCACTGTATTGTGCTTTGCGAATACTGCATTTTTAATAAATTGAAAGTTGGTGGCCACCCTGCATCAGGTAGGTCCTCTCCATACAATTTTTCCAATAGCATTTGCTCACGTCATGTCTCTGTGTCACATTTTGGTAATTTTTGCAATATTTCAATCTTTTCATCGTTATCATATGTGAATTGCTGCAACCTCATGATAAAATTTTAAAGGATGAGGAGTTGCTTCCTTTGGATGAACAAAGAAAGTGGTTTCTTGAGCTGGAATCTACTCCTTGTGAAGATGCTGTGAAGACTGTTGAAATGACAACAGAGAATTTAGAATATTATACAAATTCTGTTGATAACACAGCAGTGGGATTTAAAAGGATTGACCCCAGTTTTGAAGATGCTCTACTGTGGGTCAAATGCTATGAAACAGTACCATAGGCTACAGCAAAATCATTCGTGAAAGGAAGAATCACTTGATGTGCGAAATTCATTGTTGTCTTATTTGAAGAAATTGCCACAGCCACCTCAGCTTTCAGCAACCGTTAGCCCTGATCAGTCGGCAGCCATGAACATCCAGGCAAGACCTTCCACCAACAAAAAGATTATGACTCACTGAAAGCTCAGATGATGGTTAGCATTTTAGCAATAAAGTATCTTTAAATTAAGTGTGTTCCTTATTCTTTAAGGCATATACAGCTACATAATTAATAGGCTACAGCATCATGTAAATATAACTTTTTTTTTTTTTTTTTAGTGAAACATAGTAAATACAACTTTTGTATACATTGGGCAAGTAAAAAAATTCATTGACTCACTATATTGCAATACTTGCTTTATTGTGGTGGTCTGGAACCAAACTTCAATATCCTGGATGTATGCCTGTGTTTTTAAAATGAAAAACCACTGGATCTAATATTTTTCTGTATTGGGAGGAGTTAAAGGTCAAAGTGTTTTTTTTTTCCTTTAAGTTAATTTATTCTTTCAATTTTAGTGAGAAATACTGATATCTTACTGACACTGAATGGGTCATTTCTCTATTTCTTTTTCTTTTTCTTTTTCAAACAATTGTGAAATATTGTACAGTTACATTTTCTAGTGAAAATTTTGAATTTGATAACATTTAAAACAAATATTGCACATTTTATTTCTTGCCAGTGCACAACCTAATAACACAGGCATATGCTGAAGTCTAGTCTGAACTTTAAGTGCTAGAATTCCTGTGTTTAAACAAGTCTTAAGGATCATTTT
Organism: Taxidea taxus jeffersonii; assembly: GCA_003697995.1. Classification (NCBI taxonomy): domain Eukaryota; kingdom Metazoa; phylum Chordata; class Mammalia; order Carnivora; family Mustelidae; genus Taxidea; species Taxidea taxus. The sequence continues at coordinate 103,431 of ML112031.1, forward strand.
ATTTGAGAACATTTATTGCTTAAATGTAAATTACTTCTCAAGTGGTACTTATAAATCTCATTGGGTTTCCATCTTGAGTGAGGCAAACGTTCCCACCTTTAAGAAACCCAGTCAATAGTTTTCCTGTGAAATTTTCCTTTACACATAGAACTACTTTTTTAAAAATGTAATATTTCCATAGGAACTTCAGCCCAAGTCATGAGAATAACCCCAATTCTCAAAATATCCAATACTGAAATGTGTGAGGTTTCACGCCTTGAAATACACAAAATATGGTAAGAACATGTGTTCTTAATCTTTTTAATCACCCTACATTATTCATTTGTAAAACCCAAAAAAATATAATTTCAAACTGGTTCTGTTTATTTTTATTCTTTGTAATAGAGATTTTATTTATTTATTCATGAGAGACAGAGAGAGAGAGAGAGAGAGAGAGAGAGAGAGAGAGGCAGAGGGTGAAGCAGGCTCCCCACAGAGCTGGAGGCCCGATGCGGGACTTGATCCCAGGACCCTAGGATCATGACCTGAGCCTAAGGCAGGCACTTAAACCGGCTGAGCCATGCAGGTGCCCAAACTGGTTCTGTTTAAATGTAAAACATTTTTGATTATTAATGAGGATGTGTTGATGTTACAACAATTCTATCATGCATTTACTTTACAGTTTATAAGATATATTTAATATAACCTTTTTGGGGTGAGTTATCAGAAAAAATGCTGAAGGCTAAAATTATGTTTTTAAGGTACTTTGGAACAATCCCAGAGCACGGTATTAATCCAGAGCAAGGCCTGTTATTTCCATATAGCTCAGCGTTGCTCAGACTAGAAAGGGGTTCGGCACTGCCTAGAAGGAGTGGCAGCTAGCCAAAAACTTGGGAGCTTGTTTGTTCAGCCCACTTTATGGCAGTTGAGTATTTAGATAGGGATTTTGAAGTACATCTTCAAAAATTGCTGATACTTAAATTTTAATCTATCCACAAATAAATTGCAACACCACAGCAGCTCGAACCAGAACAAGTAGTTTGGCTTGTAATAAGCTGGTCATTTAAAATCCTCCCCACCCCTCTTCATTGTCCTTCAGTTATGACCTTCTCATTTAAAGATATTTTAAGTAAAGATTAAGAACATGTATTCTGGGTTATGTTAAATGGTACCCCTTTTTAATCTTGGCAGATTAAGCAGGTTACCTCATTGTTATTCACACCCAGAGGACACAAGGACAGCACTGTAGCTTTGCCAAGGGATGCACAAACCCATCTCTGGGTATATATTATGTCACAGAACATTTGGTAATACACAGAGCACTGGTATATCAGAAACATCTCCCAAACAGATGGAGTACATAATTATAATTTTGGTGAGTAATGTCTGATAATTAAAAAGCATATTAAACAATCAAATATAGCTCTGAGATGCCCATATTTGCCTGAAACTAACCCTCAACCTCTCTAAACAGGAAACTACAGCATCTACTGTATTGTAATATCTAACATGGCCCCCAAATTACAAAATATTATGATGAACAGAGTGGTAAAGTCTAAGGAAACTGGGCAGCAACATGTCTGATGGCTGAAAGTCAATTACTTTTACTTGAAAAATCAAGGCCTGAGGAGTCACATGGGTTAGAAACAGCTGGGCATTTTAAAACTGGCAAGTGAATGAGATATGTATGTCATTTTCCTCACAGAAGAGGCGATCACTCAAGCTGATCCTTCAAGTTAATTTAAATATTTTCTTACTAATGAATTTTGAAATAACACTATAATCGGAACGAATTTTCCTAGTATTTCCTTATAGAAGCTTATGGAATCCCTTCCTAAAGATTAATTAACTAAATTACTGTTTATTGTATTGTGTAATATATGTGTGTGTTCATGATAAATGTCTCAAAGCTCAGAATATTTAGAAATATTTGGATTGTGTTTTTAAATATTTAAATTCTGGAGGGTTCCCCCCCCCCCTTAGAAATCAAGAGTTCTATTTATCAATAAATTTGTTTTTACTTCTCTTTGAGTATAAATTATATTCATTCTATATTTTTAAATTATATTTTTAGTTTTCTACATTGCTTATTTTATATGTTTATTTATTTATGTTTCCATTAATTAATTCCATAAAGATGAGCTGAATAGCAAGTAGTGCACTATTTTAGTTTCACTGCTAGGTTTTATGTTCCTCTAGGGGAAAATCTCTACCTCAGTTTTCTTTATTTTACTACTAAAGTGCTGGTCATATAGTAAGCCTTTAAATATATCTAAACTTGCTAGAAGGAAGTTGTGAAAGAATCAAGTAGTTGTAAATTCACAGATAAAACACCATCACTGTGCCTTGGATACTCTACCTTTTCTCCCTTTTATGTAATCAACAACCAATTACTTGACCAAATACTAAAAAAACACACACCTGTCATTTCCAAGACTTTGGGAAAATATAATGTCCAGAACCGGCATTGTTGAGCACGTAGTTTAGTGTATACCCTTGGTGACTCTGTATTCAAGGTTAAATATTTCTGGTCAGTGTTTTTGAAGGCAGGCCATCTTGTGCTATTGTTCTGGGTTCCATCGGGATTTCTAAAAAATTAAAGAGAGATATTATAGCTCTACCGAAATCATTGTTAGAGAGAAAGAATATTGTTCTCAAAAGCCAACAGCTTTAAAAAAGTCAGAAAAAAATGTGGATTTGTTTTCGTGATGTCAAGTAAAAATGAACTGGGTGGAATGTTTTCAGCAACTTGAAGCACTAAATTAAAAGTGAAAGACTTGAAGGGCGCCTGGGTGGCTCAGTGGGTTAAAGCCTCTGCCTTCGGCTCAGGTCATGATCCCAGGGTCCTGGGATCGAGCCCCACATGAGGCTCTCTGCTTGGCGAGGAGCCTGCTTCCCCCCCTCTCTCTGCCTGCCTCTCTGCCTACTTGTGATCTCTGTCTGTCAAATAAATAAATAAAATATTAAAAAAAGAAAAGTGAAAGACTTGAAATTTAAAGAATAACTTTTACATGCATTTCTGCTTAACAAACGGAGAAAAAAATATTTTCTATTTCAAGAATGCTAATGTTTTCTTCACACTTAAACATGCTTGAAGGGGCAGTGTTTCTTTTGTTTCCTTTCCTTCCTTTACATCAGACCCAGTCTTCTCTACTAATATCTTGCATCCATGTCATTCTATTTGTCCTTGTCATTACTGCCTGGGTTTGTGACTGATTACATGTCCTATTATGCAAGTAACTTCATTACTACAGGAAACTCCCTTCTGTCTCACTTTTAAGTTGATCTTACATTCTTATAGATCTGCTCACTGATGAAAAATGCTTCAATAATTCCCCAATGGGTTCAGATAAACTTAACACACATGGTGCCATTCATATTTTCAAGCTTACTCTCAGATAGTCTTTGCAAGAGTCAACCAACAGGAATTAGGGACAGTTACTTAGAAATTCCCTCCTCTATTTCACTCCCTTGCCTTTGCCCCAGCTATTAAGCTTGGAATTCCTTCATTTCCCAAGGGCATGGGCTAGGTCAATTCAGATTCTCTTTCTCATATTCTCTTTTTGTGCTGATATTCCCCATATCTTTTATTGTGATTTTTACATCAGTAACACTTGATTCTATTTTTTTTTTTTTTTTTTGGAAATGTGTAGTTTGGAGCTTGTTTACACCTCTGTAGCACTCAATAATATGGTCTTACCTAGGTCACACAAACACAAACTCAAAGAGTAAACATTTTGTAAGTGGCTCCAAGTAGTTAGTCATTGGCAATTCTACTGATTTACCTTTAATATATTTTTATTAAATGATTATGAGTTAAACACTGCTCTAGGATCTGGAAATACAAATAAACATGGGAAACATAGTATTCCCCCTGAAAATTTACAAGGAAGAACATTCATGAAAACAAAGAACCAATATATGGTAGCCTAAAGCAAACATAAACAAAGGGACACAAATTGTCAGAAGAGGGAATAATCACTAAGTTTGAAAAGAAATTACCTAAAGGAAAGAGCTTTAAGCTGAAGTAAAGAGAGTAAATAAGGAACTGAACGAGAAAGAGAGGAGACGTTGGGAAAGCTAGAGAAAGGGAAGAGAATTACATCTTTCCAATTAATAAGTGTTCATCTTAGGTCAAAACACAATGAAAAAACAAGTTTTCTTAGAATATAGGATAGAGGAGATCCTGTGAGAGTTACAGCTTTAGGATATTACTATTATCACATTAGGATCTGACAGTCTAGGAAAATGGTTTAGACTATAACTGTAGGCTTTTACTATACTTGAGGGATTTTTGACTAAATGGCTTATTTTGAACATAACATTTGAGAAATATTGACATGGAGGCTATCCAGAATAACCAAGAAACTTAAAAAGTAGTTACATGTACTTCTATCATAAACAGAAGACTAAAGTGATAAGGATGATTCTACCTTAAGTAAAATCATGTAAGAAAAACTCCAGTTGAACTTTTCTAAAAGTTCAGCACACAAATCCTTACTTTATTCAAATATCTTTGTAGATTAGTAACAGAAAATTGGGAGTAGTGATAGCAGATATAAGATTTCTTTTGGCCACAAGCCTGTAAACCCAGTAGATTTTGGAAGGAGAAACAGGCATTCATTGAGCACGGTTATATAGAACAAATTTTGCAATCAAGAACTTGTATCATATAAGCACCACAAATTCACATAGAAGCAGACATGAATTCAGGAGCTTTGGAGACAAATAGCTTCTTGATGGACTAGTTGATTTTATGTAGGAATTAGATGATAAAGAAATAATTATTAATAACCAAGTTATTCAAGCTAAACCAATATCATAACAGGATTGAAACCTCCTGCTTTAGGGTATTATTTGAGAGAGGTCATGAAGAAAATTTCTCCAGATCACAGATGGCACGCTTGTCTAGGTGAATTATGTAGTCTCTTTCCTTTCTTTTAAAGCTTTAGAAACTAACAAGTACAGCTGCTGGAGGCTGGATATTAAACCAGGAGAACCATTGGTCTGATTCGGTACAGCAATTCTTATGTTCCTAAATTGCCCACTTTCCTTCTAATTCCACTCTAATTAACTTATGGCACCATTTTAACCGCTCATTCATTTCTGGCTTCTGTAAATGGTGACTTGAACAAAGCTGACTCGTACTCGAGTTCAAGAGCAAACCACTACTGGCACTGCCCCTGTTCATTCAACAAACTTTGTTCTATGAAATATCTCATGACATTCCAAAATGCAATTCAGTGATAATAAAATTCCTTTGCCTATGGATGCAGATATCATTTTCAAAAAATGATTCAAATAGCTATTGAAATGATGGAACATTTAACTGTGTAGACTTTAAAATTTAACAAGAGATTCTCTTTCTATCTCTATCAATTAAAGAATGTGAAATACAACACATTTTCCAGATATACAACTCTGAAACACTATATAATTTTAATCTCAAAATTATAAGGTATATTTAAACATCTTGGCTCTGTTATTTATCAAAAGTATTTCCTGTTCTTGTCACAAAATAAAGAGTTTGAAGCGGTAATACCTAAAATTTTCCACGAAATAGAAAAATCTCTGCTGTATTTTTACTATGAGATTTTTGTTCTACTTTGTGGTATACGAAAGTGATCTAAAGATTATCCGTTATACTTTTCCTCTTATGTAAGTTGGAAAAGTTTTGACATAGCTTATTTAACCAAAAGGCAGAGTATTTTCCTAACATCTCTATTTCAGGAAATTACCTGCTTATTATTGATATTTGAGTATAGATTCATATCTTATTTTATGAACAGATGTATAAAAAAGACATTAATTGACTCAGGATGCCTTATATGAAGTAGTATACATTCAGCTTCATGCGTCAAGTTTTCTTGGGATTATTAACCCCAGGATTCCCATCAATCCTAACATAGGAATAAGATTTTTTTGATAGGAATTCAGAGACAGTGATGTCTAAGAAGCTATACAATGATTTTAAAGTGAATATATTTTAGTGTATCTTACAATCTAATAAAATAAAGCTATAATTTGTAGTTGCAAATTGAAAGGCCAGCTGAAATATTCTACTGTACTGAGAAGGCTAAAGGAATACAGATTATATCAGATAATTTCTTAAATATACAAATATTCATAGGTTCCTATTCTATGTCAGGTCACACTTAAATGAAATTATATTTTAATTTAAGGAATAGAGGGACTGTAAGGGAATCTGAATTTGTCAAAACAAAATTCATCTATTCATTCAACAAATATTAATTGAGTGCATACTATGTCAGGCTTATTTAAGTCACAGAAAATCAACAAAGATAAAAATAGAAATTCTTGCCTGTTGCAGTTTTCTTTCTTGAAGAAGATGGACAGTAAATAAGACAAATAAGGAAAATATATAATATGTTAATAAGAGCTGCTAGAGATGGGACAGTGGCTAAGGAGTATGTAATCATGAATTTCATTGGCCTTTGTCCATAGGTCCTGTGAGGTAACTGCTAAATCTTTGGAACTTTGTACTGTACCTAATTGTTTATGCTAACAAGATGACTCAAGGTGGGTACCTGATGGCTTTTACTAAAGGTATGATTCAGGGTGAGCCTGCTTACACTGATAATCTCAGGGAAGGAACAGCCATACTAGAAAGGCCAACCATATGGTTAGAAGGGTGGGACTTTGAGTCAGGTGATATCAACATGACCTCCTGGAAGGGGAGGAGGCTGAAGATTGAGTTCAATCACAATGGCTAATAAATTAATCGATTATGCCTATATAATAAAACTACAATAACACTCTGGACCTCAAGCTCAGGTGAACTTCCTTAGGCTAGCAATCTGCCATGTGCACATTGCCACAATTAATGCCCTGAAGGTAATGCATCTCTTCGGTTACAGAAGCTATACCTTTGGAATCCTGTAAGTACCAGATCCTGTTTATGTATCTCTTCTTTGGATGGGTTCTTTTTTTTAGGTTTTATTTATTTATTTTTGTGAGAGAGACTGAGAGAAAGAGAGAGAGAGAGCACAAGTGTGGGGAGGGCATTAGGGAGAAGCAGGTTCCCTGCTGAGGAAGGAGCCTGATGTGGGACTTGATCCCAGGACCCTGGGATCACGACTTTAGCTAAAGACAGATGTTTAACCAATTGAGCCACCCAGGTGCCCAGACATGTTCTTTTCTCTTTGTTTCTTTTCTTTTCTTTCTTTTTTTTTAATTTTATTTTTTCAGTGTTCCAAGATTCATTGTTTATGCACCACACTGGGTGGTTCCCCCTTAATACCCACCACCAGCCTCACCCATCACTCCCCCACTCCCTCCCCTCAAAATCCTCAGTTTGTTTCTCAGAGTCCACAGTC
>ML112032.1:0-69382 GCA_003697995.1 Taxidea taxus jeffersonii
CTGCCTTTCAGTTTCTGCCTAGCCCCTTTTAAACAATCTTCTTCATGAGTTTGAGTAGATGCTTCTGTGGGAGGTATCAGTTCATTATTTTATGTATCTGCCAATTACCATGAAAAATTCACTTTTTAAACTGATCTCTATCAGTTGCTTATAAAGCATCCTTTCCACTAATGCTATAGCCTAGTTACTGAGTTTTGACAATGTGTGAACACACCTTTCTTGACTTCCCGTTGGTCCTCCACCTTTGTGGTGCCATCTACCTGTACTTTAGTCCAAGACATGTGACTGCAGAGCAGGTTATAGGAACTCTCTCTACATGTTCAAATTTACTTTAAATATGGTAAATGATGGGAAACAGGATATCACTACAGATAAGAGCACGGGCTTTACAATCAAATCTTGGTTTATATTCTGGCTATGTGACCCCTGGCACTATTAATAGTCACTAACCCATAGGTCTGTGATGAAAACTAAGTGAGATAACGCTTGTAAAGTATTTGGCAGAGTGCCTAGTACATGGGATCATTTAAAAATTCCTAGCTATCATTTTAAATTTAATCCAGTTAACACTACATAAGGGCTAGTTCAACTGATTTCTCCAATCAAATGCCTCAAAACATAATGCATCTCACCAAAATAAATGAAGACACATACATATGTTTCACAGTTGAGAGGAACCACACATATGTGAACTGAGCAGGAACATGTACATGTACATACAGACAATGGGATGTTCTCCATTGTTGTGTTATGTTGGTTTATCTTGAACATAACTTACTCTAGGTAGACACTTCAGGTTCTTCCTATGGAGAGTATGTCGCTTTGGTGACTAATACCAATCCTTTCACTTCTTCTCCCAATTTTGTCCTTTCCAACTTTTTAGCAAACTTTGCTTCATCAATCCTGCCCTTTCTTAGGCATATCCAAATGGTTTTTGCTTTTTTATGGGTTGTACTCCTTCAACATTTAAATATTTTTAAGGCTTCCCCAAATGAAAAATTAAATAATCCTCGCTTCCCCTTGAAGCCCTCAGTCATGATTTCCCAACTCACTTTCGATCAATCTAATTCCTCTCCTTCAAAGTCCAGTTCCCTGAAATGTGCTGCACAACCACACACATGGGGAGTGGCGAATTGTAGGCAACAACAAAGTAAAAGCACAAAAATACCAAGGAGTCCATTACAGCATACTCATGCAGAACTGTGCAATTAGACAATGCAGAAGAAAGCTGTTCCAACTCCAGAATTCATGTAAATTTTGTGTTATTTTGAAAAATACAATTGTATTGAGAATAACCTTTAAGAGAGCAGGCTCTACTGTTTTTATGCTTATAGGTACTAGAAGTCTTAATCTGATTTTGGCTCCATTCACCACTTATTTCCACTCCTTTCATTTACCTGCCACATCTCTATACTTCATCTTCCAACCCAAAATAAATCCACTGGAACTAGTTTTGTCAATATAACCTATGCCTGCCTTGTCGCTAACACAGTGGCCATGCTTCCTTACTTTAACTAATATCTCTTCAGACTGTGGCCGTGTTGACCCCTCTCTTCCTGAAATCTTCTGTTGCCTTGACCTAACACTGTGTGTTTCAGCTTTACAAAAAATCTCTCCCATTGCTGAAAAATTCAGATATTCAGTCTTATCTTCTGTCCTTGGACTTTCACCACTGTGTTTCCAATGCACATCACAATACCTGTCACACAGTAGATGGCAGGTACCTAGGGAAGATGGATGAACTCATTGTTGAAGGCCTGAATCTCATTATCCATGACACTGCAGCTTATATTACCCTGTTAAATGCCCATATCTTCACTGATTTTCTGCCATCACTCACCTCCCCCATCTCCCTTACCTGGTCTTTGTAATTTTCTGATTTTCTTCTCTTGATTCTATGCTAAAACATTTTTTAAGTCAAAAATTATATAGACATACAAAATTCAACTGTGTTTCTTTTTGTTTTAAAGTAGGTTCCACATCTAACATGGGGTTCCATGCTCTACCCAATGAGCCAGCCAAATGCCTCTGACTGTGTTTTTATAATTAACAATGACCAATCTGAAAAGAGGTTAAGAAAAACAACCCATTCACAATAGCATCAGAAAGAATAAAATACTTACAAATAAAATTAACCAAGGAAGAGAAAGACTTATACACTTAAAACTACAAAACAATGCTGAAATTTTTAAAAACATGCATAAATGGGGACACATCCCATGTTCACAGACTTAGAGACTTAATACTGTTAAAATGTCCATACTACCAAACCAATCTACAGATCTGATCCCTCTAAAAATTCCAATGGCATCTTTTAAAGAAATAGCAAAAACAATCCTAAAATTCATATGGAACCACAAAAGACCTTAACCAGCCAAAACAATTCTGAGAAAGAACAAAACTGAAGACCTCACACTTTCTGATTTCAAAACATTACAAAGCTATGGTAATCAAAACAGTATGGTAGCAGCACAGAGGCAAATATACAGACCAGTGGAACAGAATAGAGAGCCCAGGAATTAACCCACATGTAAACAGTCTTCATCTTTGACAATGGTTCTAGGAACACACAGTTGGATAAAGATATTCTCTTCAGTAAGTTATGTTAGAAAAATTTGATATCCACATGCCTTAGAATGAAACTGGACCCTTCTCTTGCACCATACACAAAAATCAACTCACAATGGAGTTAAAAAGTCAAATATAAGGCCTGAAATTAGGCAAACTAAAAAGCTATTGCACAGCAAAAGAAACAATCAATGAAGTGAAAAGATAATGTACAGGATGGAAGAAAATATTTATAAATCATATATCTGATAAAGATTCACTTCTCAAGTACCTAAGGAACTCCCATCACTCAATAACACAACACAAAACAAATAAACTAATTTTAAAAGGAGCCAGGACTTGAAAAACCATTTCTCCAAAGAAGACATACAAATGGCCAACAGGCAAATAGAACTATGCTAAACATCATTAATACTCAGGTAAAGCAAATCAAAACCACAATGAGGTATCATCTCATGCCTGTTAGAAGAGCTATTATGAGATAAACAGAAAAAACAAGTGTTAGTGAGGATGTAAAGAAATTGGAATCCCATTCCCATTGTTTGATCTCACAAATAATGAACATCCAAATACATATCTCCCTATATGCATGTGTATAAAGGTTACTGTATACAGTTTACTGGTATGTAGAACCTCTGGGTCATGAGTGAATGCATATATTGAACTTTGCTAGAAATTAGCAATTCATCTTCAGCAGTGGTTGTGCCAATTTTCACTCCAAACCCAGAGCAGGTGTGGTTTAGAATTCCGGTTTCTCTCTCTCTTTTTTTTTATTTTTCAACCAACATTTGGTATGTTTAAGTATTTTTATTTGGGTAAAATGATATCTTCATGCTGTAATTTGAGATTTCCTCATTACTTGCCAGTCCTTTCTCTCATTTTTGTAGATGTATAGATCCCTCTTTCTTGAAAAGTCAACTAAATGTTCACTGGATCCTACTTCTTATTCCTTGTTTTCCCCTATTTCATGTTCTAGCTAACTTCCAATCATGAGAATGAGTGGGCCTCATTTGTCATTTTCACTCCCTTAATGGATGGTTCTTCCTGATTTTCTTTTTTTAATTATTTTTTATTAACATATAATGTATTATTAGCCCCAGGGGTACAGGTCTGTGAATCGCCAGGTTTACACCTCAGAGCACTCACCATAGCACATACCTTCCCCAATGTCCATAACCCAACCACCCTCTCCCTACACCCCACCCCCGCCCCCAAGCAACCCTCAGTTTGTTTTGTGAGATTAAGAGTCTTCCTGATTTTCTTAAAGTTTAGTTTATATCTCTATACTTATAAATCATTATATTGAAGAACATTAGTAACATCCTACTTAATTAATCTCTCACCATTGGCTAGTATTTATTCCTTTGGGTGATTTGTAAGTAATCTTGATGTGCAAGTACTTGGTACCAGAAATACGAACCAATGATATGTCTCTTTAGCGGGGATAAATGAACAGTAATTTGGATCATAATCCACAGTCAGATTCTAGAAATATATTTTAAAATTCCCAAAGGGATTTAAAAGTAGTAACAAAGGCCCTGTTGCATGTAAATGCAAGCTCATTTAATGAACAGACTAATAATTTGAGTGACAAAAGTGGATAATTCAAGGCAGAGAAACATGTTGCTGACACCTAAATTATGACAGTGAATAAATACATCAGAGAAACATGGAAAGCACCAGATGGATTTAAATACATCAGAGAATTGGGTTGCCCATTAGCAGATGAGATCTGACTTGGATGACTGTAAGCAAAATGCATGTGTTTATATAGTTCTAATATCTGCCTGATGACACAATCACTTAGAGCAGCCAACAGGAGGTAAAATAAGCTAGAAGAAATCCAGGGCCCATCTATAACAACCCTGCTGCATTTTTTAAGGCAAGTGTTACGTTTAACTTTTTTTTAAAAGATTTTATTTATTAATTTGACAGAGAGAGATCATAAGTAGACAGAGCAGCAGGCGCGGGGGGGGTGGGGGGGGTGGGGGGGTGCCGAAGCAGGCTCCCCACCCATCAGAGAGCCGGATGCGGGACTCAATCCCAGGATCCTGAGATCATGACCTAAGCCTAAGGCAGAGGCTTAACCCACTGAATCACCCAGGTGCCCCATGTTTAACTTTTTTAAGGTAAGAAAAAAGAAAAGAGGGGCGCCTGGTGGCTCAGTGGGTTAAAGCCGCTGCTTTCGGCTCAGGTCATGGTCCCGGGGTCCTGGGATCGAGCCCCGCATCGGGCTCTCTGCTCGGCAGGGAGCCCTGCTTCCCTTCCTCTCTCTCTCTGCCTGCCTCTCTGCCTGCTTGTGATCTTTGTCAAATAAATAAATAAAATCTTTTAAAAAAGAAAAAAGAAAAGAAAGCATGCCAGAATAACATGTTTGAGTTTCAATTTTGAATAGGAGAACTGTCAAATGACTCATTTTTATTTTTATGATTAAAAATTAAGTTTTAAAAATCATTGTTATAAAATGAGAATAATATAAGAGAGGAAAGAACAATTAGGTGTAGCACAACCCATTCCTGCTTTATCATATCTGTGATGGAGGCAACAATTAGTAGTCTTTAAAAAATGATTAAAGCATTGATAGGAAAGTATGTCTGAGCATAATAGTAGGCTCCCTGTCCTCCATTCATTTCAGTGTTGAATAATCTATTTAAGGAAACATAATGAGCTTTCTCAAAATTTATCAAGTGATCCCTAATGTGCCACAAAAGTTCCAAGGGTTCTGTTGGTTTTTATAATAGGAAGTTGAAGTGTCCCGTACCACTATCCATTCACACTATGGCTGTGAAAGAGCTGGAAATCAAAGCCTTGGAAAATCGGTTTTAGCTTTCTTTGCCATTTGAATGACTCCTCCTTCTCTCCACACAAACCATCTTCTTTGCTCCTATTTATCTGTTGCCTACACTATTCCTAATTCTGCCTTGGCTTTTGCTGATCTCATTTCCTGTCGTTTCTTCCACGACTTCTGACTTATCTAAATTCTTTTCATTCAATGACTCTTACATCAGTTTCCTGTCTTTTATGAACATTTCCCATTACTCTATAGACAAGTCCGTCTTGCCCTTTTTAAAAAAAACTATCTGCCTCTTTTTGGTTGTTGTTCTTGTTATTTGACGTGGCACCAAATCCTAGAGCATCTACATTCCTCAGGCATCCTTTAAAGCTGATTGAGCCACATACCTTATTTTTAATTCTTCCTTACACCCAGTAAATTACATATGCAAGAAGCAGTCAATACCTACTGAAAAACATAAACAATAATCATGTGAATGAAGGGATGTAAGCTGAGGCGGTTATGTTGACTTTTCTTTGAAGACAGTAAGTTAATAATTGTTGCTATTTCTATTTAGTTACCCATGAAAAGAAGAACTATTAAACCCTGTAAGAAAAGCAATTATAGCAGAAACTATAGCAGAGATGACAATTTTGCATAAATTTTAGGAAATGGTTAGAAAGGAAAATGCTACCCATAGACTAACTAGAAATGCCTTAATATATAAATAAAAATAAATAGGGGGTCTGAGAAAACCACATTTCCAATTATGCTCCTTTCTTTCTTATGATCTGAATTTCAAGGAATCTCTTAAGTGCATATATTTAAGTTTTGTTTTTTTTTTTTTTTCACACCAAACAGGGCAGTACATTAATTCCAAACGCCATTCAACTCTGGTAGTTTCACAATTCCACTGTTGCCAAGGAGTAAGACAAAAAGGACTCTTAGCCTCCATTCAAAATATACCTTCACATTACCATTAAATTAAATATAATTAGAATTACAATTAAATGTTATATCATTTTAGAAAGAAAATTATTTCTCCATCAAGTTTTACAATGGCCTTTGGCACAGCACAGTAAAAGTGAACCTAAAAATAAAACCTCAGTTAAATGAAAAGCTCAAATTAACTGACACTTTCATACTTCAGAACTTTCCAATGTATTCTTCTCCAGTGACCTTTCTGATGACAAAGCCTGAAATGATAGTCAATTAAATTTATATCCCAAGACACACTATAAATTTGTCTGGACCAAAACAAGTACACTGTGAAGTTCATGAAATCAGTTCCTAGTACCAGGGAGCAGAGGTAGAGAAGAGGTAACAGATCAGTCCTTGGTGCTTACATCGACACGTTGACAGTGACATAATGATGCTCAGGTCTGCATGAGGAGGAAGGACCAAGAAAGGCCTTGAAGCTCCCTAATACGCATGTAATTGCCCCAATTTACTTCAGTATCAATACCCACGGCAGAATGCGGCCTCTTTTCTAGTATGAAGTTCACACGTGTATATCTTCCTTGGTTACTTTCTGGAGCAGGCAACTGTAATACAGGATGGAGGATCTCGGGGCTCACTTTCTCTCAGGTTATGACAATATGACATATTCCTGTGCAATTCAAACTTTCACCTCAAATGGACTGATACTCTTTTACATTTTTTCTTGTCAGATGAGTAAAATTATATAAAATAAATAAAAATTTCCACTTTGTTTTGATACTTTTATCTTGAGTGCGGTCTAATGATTCTCTCTGTTACACAAACCAGGTAAAGATTGGGTTTCCTCATCATTTTTCAGTTACATAAGAACATTGAGATCATATTCTTCAAAGAGTAGATGTGTGCCCATTATTTTGGGAAAAGTTGCCAAATCAAAGTTTGTCTTAACATCATAAAAGTCCTTACATTTCAATATACTTAGGCAACCCTCAAATGGATGACCCATGTCCCATATGTTCAACACTCTGTACACTAGGGTACCCTACATGTGAATTTTTAAGGTAGAAGATCGACTCCAGACACCAATAGAACTGAAACTGTCCTCCTCTAGACCTGAAAAGGTATCTCTCAAAAGCAGGCACATACTCTATTCTTCCTTCCTGTACTCATTAGTACTTTTGTATCATAATGTTTTTTAAAAAGCAGATTCATTGGCAGTGGGAAAGCATTTTGAGAAATAAAATACCTTTAGAAACTTAAATTCCTCCTTTCTCTATTTTTTAAAGATTTCTCCCACATCTATGTTCAAAATATATGACTCTTTTCCATTAACATTAAATATTTATCATGATATAAAAACATGACAGTGTATTAGAATGTCTAAGTTAAGTTTTAAAACCATTAGAAAAAGCAAAAAGGTTGTGGTTGCTCTTTTTATGTAAGCAGAGATAGAAGAAAGCTCTTTAAAAATTACTAAACTCCTTCAAACAATATTTTCAAGTACAGAAAGACAGATATAGCTTGGATTCAGTATGAGGCCCTGTTTCAACTCTGTATTGAAGAGAATAATTGAGATTTGTGTGAACTTTTCCTCCAATAATATCTAGACCCATTTACAGAAACCCACCTGCTAGCAACAGTATGAATCTCCCTCCAAGTCACCATCTGAATGGAGCAAAATATGACAAACCAATCAGGATCATGAAATAAACACAGGAGGTGATTTCTGGGATTTAATCAGAAGTGAATATTAAAATACTTGTTCAAGTGGGAACTAATTCAAGGCTGACTCTCTTGGTCTTAAAATAAGGTATTTATCTGACATCGCATTATTGAGCATCCATTGCAAGGACTGCTAAAAAATCGAAGACAATGTAGCCACAGTCTATCTTAAGTTTCTTTTAGGGAGATAAAGACTTTGACAGTGGCACCAAAGTGTCTACTGCCATGCAGCTATAACAAAGGTAGTATTTAATAGAGAAATAGGGAAGAGACTGCTCTTTTTTTTTTTTTTAAGATTTATTTATTTATTTAACAGATCACAAGTAGGCAGAGAGAGAGAAAGGAGGAAGCAGGCTCCCCACTGAGCAGAGAGCCCGATGCAGGGCTTGATCCCAGGACCCTGACTGAGATCATGACCCGAGCCGAAGGCAGAGGCCTTAACCCACTGAGCCACCCAGGCGCCCCAGGAAGAGACTGTTCTAACAGAGACTAGGAAAGGATAAGAAAGAAACATGTGTTAATTAATGTAGAGAGAAGTTAATTAATGCAGAGAGATGGCTTCAGAGAAAGATGGGTAAGAAGAAGGCCTTTCCAAACAGAGAAAACCATATCATAAACCATAACATAAAAAGAAGAGACAAATTAGGTGCAGGAGACTTTAATTCTCAGGCTGTGTTTAACGATGTCAAGCAGGAGAGCAGAACCATCAGATATCTCTTTTAGAAAGATAATTTGGCAGCACTTAGAGTTATGATCTCCTAAGTGAAATGTCTACACCTGGACAGAGATGAGTAGGGAGATAGATACTTTACATCCATAATTCAAATTTGTTATTTTGTAGTGTACATAATATTTCAGGACAGTAGAACATAGTTACATGTTTGACAAGTTATAATTTTGTATGTATACCTCAAACCTGATACTAAAAATACTACTATCACCAGTACCAACAACAGCTCTATCCTTGCCTTGGTTGAGATTAGAGGTAGTTGATGTAGAGCACAGCTTGGAAAAGGCATAAATGGAATCAGGCTGAGTTAGAGAAATGCTGCTATGATTCACAAGCTTTTATTACTTTGAAAAAGTAGAACTACAAGATATGATCAATACATATATATAATTAAATAGATGGAGAAGATGAGACCCTGAGATGATTTCAAAGGTTAGACATGAATCAAATGGATATGATATGAATCAATAAGTTCAGAAAAAGAAAGGAAATCAAGGGAGAATGTACGGATCACTAAATTAAGACTCTCAGAAAAACAAATAATCCATATATTCTTTTTCATCTCTTTATCATGGTGATCTGAAGGACACAGGAAATTTAATCAGTGCTGTAAGCATCACTGTTTCCACCTACTCTTTCATCTTCTACTCAAGTAACATGGCTGGATGAAAACTGGTAATTCTCAGTGCAATATATACTTCAGTAGCTTAGTTTTTCCTCATTCTAATTAATACACAGAGCTGACAACCAGTAGTAGTCTATTAGTAAACAGAGGCAGAACCAGAAACAACTTCAAGTTTACTGTGAGGTTTAGTTAATACATGTAAAATATTTAGGTGGGTCCACAATATAGTAAGGCTTAGTACACGATAGCCACTGTTATTAATAAGTATTTCTATCCAAGGGGCACCTGAGTGGTTCCTTCAGTTGAGCACACGCTCTTGGCTTCAGCTCAGGTCATGGTCTCAGGGTCATGAGATCAAGCCCCACCCTGGGCTCCAGCTCAGCGTGGAGTCTGCTTGAGATTCTGTCTCTCCCTTTCCCTCTGCCCCACTACCCCCACTCATGCTGTTTCTCTCTCTCAAGTAAATAAAATCCTTAAAAATTATTATTATTATTATTATTATTTATATCCAACATATATTATATGTTGAAATCCTGGTTCCTCCATTTATAAATTTTTTTACCTAGGATAAGGTGCATCTTTTCTAAAGCTCTGTTCTCTCACTGCATAATGAACTTAATAGTATTATTATTTACAACTTGGAAATGAGGCAAAATGATGGCTCTGTGTCATTTTATTGTCTTACTAGAATACTGTCAAATGAGTCTCCACAAAATAATGACTACTAATTCTAAATGGGACTGTGCCTTTATTTTACTTTGTATTTATTACTTATTAGAGTCGAGATTCTAGGAAGTTTCATGTTAACTTGCAGATTTTTTTTCTGTTCAAGTTGCAAATGATGTCTGTCTAGTAGAAAAGATAGCCCCAAAACTTAAGGTTATATTGCCTTGCAGGACACTAACCAGTTTTGCACTATTATTTAGTGATCTTATGCCAACATTCTTTGTTTCTGTGTTTGTATATATACTATCTTTTGAATTCATTCTTAACTAGCTCTAACATTTTTCTGTTTTCCTCATTAATGGACTAAATATTTACATGTGCTTACTATATATTTGTATAAGAGTTACTTTTAATCATTTTTAAGAGCATTCTTTTATAATGGCTAACATCTGCATACTAATTAAATGTCATATATAATTATTAATTCCTTGGTTTCTAAAAACAGCAATATGAGATGAGATATAGTATAATCCATCTCTTATAGTAAAGAAACCCTCTTTTGTAATCACCAATCACTGAATAAGTAAATGTCAAAACAATAGTGCACCTTGCCCTAGAATTACCATTCTTTAACAACCTCCATCTCTATTAAAGGAACTTAGGATATAATACCACAGAGCTGAATTATCCTCTTATCCACCAAAACTCCATGGTTAGCAGATTAAAGAGAATGTATAGCACATTTGTTCTTTAAGAGCCTTACTTTATGATTCATTATCTTCTACTTCGATTTCTTTGTATTCTGTATCTTGTGCTTTAATTCAGGTTATGCCCGCAGTCATTAGGGTCTAAGATTTTGAAATTGTCTCAGGATCTACATTCTCCAGATTTATAATAAAAAGAAATCACATACAGTCTCACAAAGTAGTAGTAGATATAACAGGATATCTAACTTCTCACTCTTCTGCTGTTGAAGTTCCTGGCTGAAAATGACTCCCACTTCTCCCCCATCTGATGCATGCCCTGAACCACCAGTAATCTCTAACCTCATAAGGGCAGGGTATCACCATTGCTATTGTCGATGTTATTGGGTTTGAGCCATTAGAAGTGAGTTGAAGTAAAAAATAATAATAATACATGCACCATAAACATATGTTTATTAACTGTAATATTACTCATATTCTGCTAAATTTAACTTTTTAAAAAGATTTTATTTATTTATTTGAAATAGAGAGAGGGAGAAAGAAAGCACAAATAGGGAGAGGGGCCCAGGGAGAGGGAGAGGTACAAGCAGAATCACCGCTGAGCAGTGAGCCCAATACAACCCTCAATCCCAGGATCCTGAGGCCATGATCTGAGCTGAGCCGAAGTCAGACACTTCACTAAACTTAACTTTTTGCATCTTATAAATCAAACATAATTTGAAATTAAAATGAATATAACAATAAATAAGAATTAAAATTCAAGAATTTCTTCCCTTAACCCCAGTTGATTGGCATTCCCTATGTCCCACCAAGGTGAGCACGTATCACATAATTATACGTTACTGCCAATGTTTTATTCCTAAAAGATGGACCTGATGGATTCTCTCCTGCTCAACATCTTCATAAAGACATATGTTAGATACATAATCTGAATCTTTTGTCTTCTTCCTTTGGGTACTACAGTTGGCTCTGTAAGTAATGCCTGTTGTATCCACCTTTTCTTATGCCTGTCCCTAGTAAGTCCTAAACATTCAAGTAATGTAAATGTTCCGAGCACCCCCTCTTTCAGCACTAGTTTCTCTCGCCATTCGAATTCATCTCCCACCTTTAGATCGTCCGTATTGCTCTCCATCACTGCTCTACACTTTAGACAGCTTACCTTGTCTCCTAGGCAGAGTGTGCCTCCCACCTGCCCCACTCCAAAAGACACCCATTGTGAATATATCACCTTACGTGGCAAAAGGGACTTTCCAGATGTGATGAAGTTAAGGATATTGAGAGGGGGAAATTTCCTGCATTATCTGGGTGGGCCCAATGTAACTACAAGGGTCATTACAACAGGGAGGCAGAAGAGCTGGAATCAGAGCATAAGATGTGAAGAAAAAGCAGAGACACAGAGATTTGAAAATGCTATCTATGCAGCTTATTTTGAATATGAAGGGCAATAAACCAGGGAATGTGGGAGAACTCTCCAGCCAAAAACAACAAGAGAACAGATTTTCCCCTAGACCTTCCGGAAGGAACAGAGAGCTGTCAACCCTTTTATACTTGTGAATCCCAGAACTTTTAGATAATAAATTTGTGCTTGTGGTGATTTGTTACAGCAGAAATAAGAAACTAACACATCTTGTATTGACATGATTAAAATCTTCCCTTCCATATGGGAAGTTCCAGGATGACAGACTATGGTGTAGTCTACTTGTTTTCCACAGACATCTTTGGAAATAATTAGATGCTCAATTAGTATTTATAGAAGGTATAACTCTTTGAGAGCCAAGCAAAAGTTTAATTAGTCCCCAGTTGAGCAGAATACTTAGTCTAAAGGGACTTTTGGCTAGCCTAAAGGGATACCACTTACAATCCTAAATGATTCTGCATAGTTTTTTATACTTTTTGTTAGCCTGGGATAATAATTGCTAAATTTATCCCTGTTCTGGGTAATAATGTAGGTTTATTTATGGGTCATGGCATTTAGATAACAAATAGAAAAACCAAGTTCCACAAGTCTCTCTGTATTTTTTTTTTTGCAGGAAATAAAATTGAGACATATTTCCACAGTAAATCTAAATGCCTTCTATGCTACCAGGCTTAAAAAGGTTATGTACATTAGATATTACATCATTGTTTGAAGTACATTAGTGCTTTTGAAACAGCTGCTTCCATCCCCATTCTCATAAAAAGAGCAACCACAGTCTGTGCTTTTTCTAATGATTTTAAAATGTATGTTAACTTAGAAACTCTGATTCACACTAATGTCTGTATACCATCATACAGAATATTAATGGAAATCATAAAGGCGGAAAAGTCTTTACAAAATAGGGCAGAAGGAGGAACATGTTTCTCAGAGTATTTCTGGTGTCAAAACGCTTTCCCTTTGGCAATGAATATGCTTTTAGAGAAGTTTTATGAGGCAAAATTACTAATAAATGTGTATATTTAGTACATGATGTGAGAACAGAACAGAGCCATTAATTTGGTAAAACTTTCCTAAATGAGAAAAGTTTTGATATTTGTTTGTAATAAAGCTGACTTCTTTGACATCAGTGACTCCTCATTCAGGGCTGTCCTACAAGTACACAGGTGATGTCATGTGGGCTCCATGTCAGTGTGCAAACTAAATAGATCGAATATAAGGATTTCTGTGGCCTCAAAACCAGCTTTACTCCAGGAACAGTTTCCTGAAATAAAGGGTGCACATCTTTTTCTCCGAAGAGTGTGATCTCCATCATCCTGGTTCTGACTGGGGATCCTTGTCTGGTTTACAGAGCAGTGAAAATGGAAAACCCATTCTTATAGCAAAGTACATCTTTAATATCACCCAGGATACAAGAATGGAAATGTACAGAGAGATGATAATCATAATGATGATGACAATTGTGATGGGTTACTCATCCTTTACTCACTTTGGCAAGATAAATACAAAAGAAAAGAAATTTGCCTTTTTTTTTTTTTTTTTTTTTTTTGCAATGAAAGGATGAACTTCCAGCAGCAGGAACCAGAGAGCAAATTTAGTGCAAGTGTCACTGAAGTTGTGCTGCAGTCTGCCTACTTAAAGAGGCAATGAACATTTATAAATGACTGTGTCTTGCCTGAACCAGCAGGGAGAGGGCATATACATGCACACTTGGGCACTTAATGTCTAGAAATGGGGTTAAGTGCTGCATTTGACTTTCTCAAGGCTGAAAAAAAATGAAGATTTTGTAAAAATAAAGCATGACACTGGGAGGTTGGTGGTCACCTTCATCCTTTGCCCTCCTGCCGAGCTAAGCAGTACAACCTCAGTGTCCCTTAAGCAACAAGCTCCCCTCTCAGCCCACCTGCTGGTCACAAAGAGTATGCTGCATTTGTTTTCTGTTTGACAAATTCACAATTTACCTTGGGATGTAACCCAAATGGACAACAGCCAAGGGCTCTGTACACAAGAAGAGTGCCTGGGTAAAATATAGCAAGAAATGCTGAGCCATAAAAATTGCCTATTGATCTGACCTAAATGGCCACTGAATACATGGTTTCATAGAACCAACTGTAGTCTGGATGGATTTCTCTTCTATACACTATTTCTTTGTTTTTTTAGATAATTACATCATTCATTTGAAAGTATAAAGATATTTCATTTAAAAAAATCAAAATAGAATACTTGTAGAAATTTGAAAATGTCCAAAATTGTAGAGCAGATGGGGGTGGGGGGAGGAGGATGAAAAGAAGAATGAAAGAAAATGGCAAGAATCCAATGGGAAGAATGGGAAGCTAACTAAGGAAGTGGGACTTAAAGCAGCTGGGTTTGTGTGAACACAGTGCACCTGACCAGGTTTCCATTGGTCTAGATAGAGGGTGCTTTAAAATACTAAAATGGGTGCTTTAGTGGCCTAATCGCGGTACTGAATAAGGAAGTGTAATACAATATCTGAATGTCGTGCATCGGACTGATGAATACACAGGAACTGTGTGTGTGTGGTGGGGGATGTTTTAGCAAATAAACTGATGAATGAGTGAAGATGCAATTTACATTTCAAGTCATTTGAACATTTATGATACTGGTAGACATTATTTTGTAGTTTCTAGTTTCCAAAGAACTTGAAATTTTTAGAATAGTTGCTCTCTTATGGGGATGGTGAGATAGAATATTTAAGAATAGTATTGTTTCAGATGAGTCTGTCACTCATAAATCGACCCAGTTAAAATTCCTACTGCCCAAAGTAGAACTTGAAATTATTTATACAGAGGCATCATTACCAATGTATCAGGTTAAGTCTTCTATAATTTTTTTCAAAGATTTTGTTTATTTATTTGACAGAGAGAGAGACAGCGAGAGCAGGAACACAAGCAGGGGAAGTGAGAGAGGGAGAAGCAGGCTTCCCGTTGAGGAGGGAGCCCCATGTGGGGCTCAATCCCAGGACTCTGGGTTCATGGCCTGAGCTGAAGGCAGACGCTTAACAATTGAGCCACCCAGGTGCCCTAAGTCGTCTATAAATTTTAACTTCTCTTTCCCTTCCTAATTTTTCAAAATAGTTGAATTAAACTATCATATACTTATGTATAGAATCTGGCTGAAAAAATATTTTAAGAATTAAGGTCTGGGATGCCTGGGAGGCTCAGTGGGTTAAGCCGCTGCCTTCGGCTCGGGTCATGATCTCAGGGTCCTGGGATCAAGTCCCACATGGGGCTCTCTGCTTGGCAGGGAGCCTGGTTCTTCCCACTTGTGTGATCTCTGTCTGTCAAATAAATAAAAACCTTTAAAAAAAAAAAAAAAAAGAAGAATTAAGGTCTTACTCCAGAGAGTTTTCTCATTATTTTAGTGGGAAACTGTGAGCTATAAATGCATTTCTTGCTGACACAAAACATCATATTTTTGAACAATTATCAATCCCTCTAACTGCAGCTCAAAGACACTAAGCTTTATTCAAGTTCTTTCATAAAGCTTTATCAGAAATTGTCTAATATTCAATCCACCATTTGAAAATTAATTTAACAACTGTCCCAAAATTCTAAAAAGAAACTTAAAACTTCTTTGGAATTATTTGAGAGTGGGCTATCTTTAGTTTGTTTTGCCTAATATTTTAGCAGAAATATAATTAACAAAAACCTTTCTAATTGTATTTAATATTTTAAAATTCTAGTAAGTTTTTAGATTGATGGTTTATGACTAAAATCTGCTTTATTTTCTTTTTAGCCATACTGACACTGCTCAATTTCAAAACTCTTTGGAGAACATCATAGAAAATGAAAGAAAGTTATCCACGTTAGTTGTCTATTGCTAGGTAACAAATTACTACAAATTAGCATTTACACACACACACACACACACACACACACACATTTATTACCCAGTTTCTGTGGGTCAGCTTAGCTGGGTAATCTGCCACTTAGAATTCCACAAGACTCAAATCAAGGTATACCCAGGCTGCCTTTCCCATCTAAAAGCCAGAATAGGAGAGTATCTACTTCCATTCTTACTCAAATTATAGGCAAAATTAATTTCCTTAGGACTATACAAATGAAGACACAGACTTATTTGCTGTCAGCTAGAGGCTCCCTCATCTTCTAGGAGCTGCCTACAATTCCTAGAGGCCACCTGCACTTCTTAGAGACTGCCCACAGTTTCTTGCCTTGTGGACTTCATCAGTTTGGTGGCTTACCTTCATTGGCCAGCAAAGAGTCTCCAGAGCAAGTGTACAAGCAAGATGGACTCTTATCGTGTAATCATGGGAGGGACATCCCATGTGTGCCATTATATCCATCACCCTTGACACAATCTGTGCTTAGAAGCAAGTCACAGGTCTATTCACACTCAAGGGAGGGGATCACACAAAGACATGAACACCAAGAAGTAGGTATTATGGGGAGCCATCTTAGGGTATGTCTGCCAAGGTCTCCCTAAAAACAAATTTCTTTTTAGTAGAGTCTGATTATCCTCAGTTAAGAATCGGTTGATTCTTCACTTTAAACCTGAAATATAAATGCATGTGTTTGTTTGTTTGTTTGGAGGAATTAAAGGGTCTCTTTATTTGGTGAGTGAAAGTTCTTTTGTTGTAGCCTTTGTTGTCTTTTTTAAAGTTTAAATTCTAGTTAGTTAACATACAGTGTAATGTTGGTTTTAGGAGGAGGATTTAGTGATGTATCACTTGCATACGATACCCAGCGTTCATCATAATAAATGCCCTCCTCAATGCCCATCACCCACCTAGTCCATCCCCCACCCACCTCCCTCTATCACCCCATAGCTTGTGGCCTGTTCTATATCGTATAACTGCATTTTTTAAAAAAAGATTTTATTTATTTATTTAACAGAGAGAGACACAGCAAGAGAGGGAACACAAGCAGGAGGAGTGGGAGAGAAAGAAGAAGGCTCCCCTGCTGAACAGGGTACCCGTTGCGGGGCTCCGTCCCAGGACCCTGGGATCGTGACCTAAGCCGAAGGCAGAGCGCTTAATGACTGAGCCATCCATGTGCCCCTTATAACTGCATTTTTAAAAGGACATTAAATAGGTCCGTTTTTAAAACTTTGGAAATGTTTTGAAAGAAAGTTACCACATTTTCCCATGGGCAAGAGAATGTATATTTATAAATACCTACGTAAAAAGACGAGACACTGAGAAAATGTTACTGGCTTAAAATTTTACATAGACATTTTGATATATAGGCATATTTAAATAAATAAAATATTTTTTATATAGGCATATTTAAATAAATAAAAATGTAAAAGCACTTATGTATTTGAGTTTTTTAGATTCAAAATGCACTGTTTATCACAAATGCTAATATTTCATATATACAAAGGCAAAGTCACCATCCAAATTAATAGTAGTAATTAAGAGACTGTGTTTCTCACCACAGGCAAATGTCTGACTTTAGAGTTACAAATGAGCATTTAAGGGTTGTAGCAGTAGGTAGAATACTCTCAGAGAACAAAATGATTATTTAACATAATTTATAAAGAATGATATAGTCATATTAATTCTTACTGAAACACAGGTTGTGTAAATAAATTCATCCTCCATTTTATTAAAGTTTTAATATTAACTATAAGTACTTCTTAAAAGTTTTTGATATTTTTGCTTAATTTCTATTCTCTTAATAAAGAGTTTATATATTTTGCTTCAATAAATTTAGGTGGAAAGGTCTACTAATTAATTATTATAGATACAGATTCAGAAACTCACTTTGTTTAACCTGATAGCTTCAATATTTAATATATTAATTGACATAGTTCTTAATATAAAAATATTTTAATAATTGTGGATAATACTGACAGCTGGAAGAGTAACTGAAAAAAATCAATTCATGGAAATAATCTTTAATATTTCATTTATTGTCCTAAAGGTTATCTTTGGCAATATGCTATGAGGATCTTGGTAAATTGCAATACCCTGGAAAAATTAATCAGCTTTATTGACTTGTAGTATAGTAGATATAGTAATTATTACCTAATATGGTTATCTGACTTATAAAGAAATATGCAAATACGTCCTATTATGGGGATACCTAAAAAATTGGCCTATTTCAGCAACCTACTGAACAGGAGACGGTATTTGCAAATGATATACCTGATAAGGGGTTAATATCCAAAATATATAAAGAACCCAACACCAAAAAAAAAAAAATTACAAATAACTTAATTCAAAACTGGGTAGAGGACTTGAATATACATTTTTCCAAAGAAGACATACAAATGGCCAAGAGACACATAAGAAAATGTTCAACATCACTTACCATCAGGGAAATGCAAATCAAAACCACAATGAGATGTTATCTTATACCTGTCAGAATGACTAGTGTCACAAAGACAATAAATAACAGTGTTGGCAAGGATGTGGGAAGAAGGGAACAATCACACACTCAGTGGGAAAGCAATCTGGTATAGCCACCATGGAAAACAATATGGGAGTCCCTCAAAAAATTAAAAATAGAAATGCCATATGCTCCAATAATTTCACTTCTGGATATTTACCCAAAGAAAATGAAAACACTAATTTGAAAAGATAATATGTACTCCTGTGTTTACTGCAGCATTATTTACAATAGCCAAGATATGGAAGAAACCTAAGTGTTCAATCAAGAGATGAACTGATAAAGAAAATATGATATAGATATATAATGGAATATTACTCAGCCATAAAAAAGAAAGAGGTCTTGTCATTTGCAACAACATGGATGGGCCTAAAAGGTATTATTCTAAGGGAGTAAGTCAGAGAAAGAAAGACAAGTACCATTTAATTTCACTGATATATGGAATCTAAAAAACAAAACAAACAAAAGAAACAGACTCATAAATACAGAGAACAAATTGATGGCTGACAGAAGGGAGGGGAGGGGGATGGGCAAAACAGTTAAGAAGGATTAAGAGGTACAAACTTCCAGGTATAAAATAAGTCAGTCATGGGGATGAGAAGTACAGCATAGGGAACAGAGTCAATAATAACTGCTCTTCAGATAATTTCTCTCTACCCCAAAATCCAGTTCAGGATCACACACTTATTGCATATATTTGTTGTAATTCTTCAGTCACCTGTAATCCTAAACATTCCTCGACCTTTTTTTTTTTTTGGCTTTTCAAGACACTGTCATTTTGGGGGGAATTCAGGCCAGTTATTTTGTATGATATGTTCCCCAATTTGGGTTTATTTGAGATTTTCTTATGGTTAGATGAAGGTTATGCATTTGTAGCAGGAACACCACAGAGGTGATGATGTCTCACTAAGGGCCACATACCATGAATCAGATGATGGTTTTCCTCTACAAGGGTGGTGTTAACTCTGACCACTTGATTCGAATGATATCCAACTGTTGTAATTTAACAAGCACTTTTTGTGGACATATTTGAACCCATGTAAATACCTGGTTTCCCATCTAAATTTCACCCAGTAATTTTCAGCCTCAATCCATCATTACTTATTGCCTGAATAAATTATAATTATGATGGTTGAACCTGCTGATTTGTTAACACCATCAATTGTCCTACATTATATAGCATTCTACAGTAAGAGAGCATCCTTTCTTCTCTCTCATTTAGACATGCTTGAATTTAGGAATGCATTTGTGTACACATATTAAAGTGTCTGTAATGTTACATACCAGTGTTTACTTCTTGACCTCCAACAACATCTATCAATAAGCAACATCACTGTCTCTGCTTTCTGACTTTTTTTTCTAAATTATATTTTATGTAACATTATAAATTATTTCTTATACTCCTTTAGTTCACTTTTGGGGGGAATAATGCATTCTCCTCTATTATGGAATTAATTTTATCTTTCTGTAAATGTGTCCTCAGTTTTAAAGTAGTGCCTCTTATTATAAAGTTCATCTGCTGCCTTTATCACATACTAAATTTCCATACATATTTGGGTCTATCTCTTGACTTTCTGTTCTGTTGCACAATTCTATTTGTCTACCCACACACCAGTACCAAACTATTGGAGTCACAGAGAATACAGAGTCACACCTGGTAGGGTTTGTTCCCCTCAAAGTGTTTCATTATTTTCACTGCTATTCTTACAGCTTCTTATTTCTACACAAAGTTTAGTGCCCATTAGTCTGGCTCTGTGGAAAATGATTGCTGTAATTTTTCTTTTTGGAGGGTACTCAGTTAAAATTTAGCGAGTAAGTTGGATGGACAGTGCTAACATCATTATAACATAGAGTTATCCTCTCTAAGAACAGGGGATGTCTTCCCATTTGTTCAAGTCTACTTTTGTATCCTTCAGAAATCTTTTAAGCCTTTCCTCAACTGGTACACAAACTGCTTCTACTAATTTTGCATGTGAATTATATATCCTGATAGCTTACTAATTTTTTTTTTTAGTTTCATCATTGATTCTATAGATTCCTTAGTTTTCTAGATATACATTCATGTCAGCTGGAAAAAAAAAAAAGAAAGTGTTACTCCTTCCTTATTTCACCCATTCTTATGCCTCTAAGTCATTTCTCTTGATCAAATATTGATTCATAGTTGCCTTAAAGTGCTGATTAGTAGCAGAGATTGTGGATAAACTTGTTCTTAGTGGAAATATCACTACTGTCTCTCACTAAATAAGTGGATGACTACAGAAGGTATGTGTGTGTACATGCCCATGTATATATGTGTATATATATGCAGATATATTAGTGTGTATGTGAGTGTGTGAATAAAACTATGGGAACTTTTCTTAGAGTTCTAAATATTATTTCTGTTGCATCATTTTGTTTTACTCTTCAGGAACTAAAATAATATGAATGTTAGTCCTTCTTTTCCTATCTTCCATTCCCACTACTTTCTTTTTCATCTTTTTAACTCCTTTTTAAAATTTTCATTTTTATTCTTTTGGTTGCTGCCTTTCTGCAAGTCTTATAATGAAAGTTTAACTTCAGTCTATTCTTCACACTTGGATATTTTGTAATTTATGTTTCTGACATCATTCTGTCTTTTTCTTCCCTCTCTTTGCTCAGTAAACTTTTTCTTCCTGGGTTGTGTCTGTTGTTGATCATTTCTATTCTTACCTTCTGACACATGAATCAAGTGTTTTTTAAATGTTCTTCTGAGTATATTTAATTCCATCTTAATTGTTAATACACAGTTTATTCCTATTTACTTATTTTTTTTCAAAAATTTTTTCAATTGATATATGTTGACTTCATATTTTTCTTGTTCATTTTTGCTGTACTAAAGCATTTTTTTAAGATTTTATTTATTTATATGAGAGAGAGAAAGAGAGCATGAGAGGGGAGAAAGTCAAAGGGAAAGCAGACTCCCTGTGGAGCTGGGAGCCCGATTCGGGACTCAATCCCCGGGGCACCGGGATCATGACCTGAGCCGAAGACAGTTGCTTAACCAACTGAGCCACCCAGGTGCCCTGTACTGAGGCATTTTTATAAAATTCCTACTTTAATGGTGCTCTTCTCCAGCAGTGTTTCATTGCCCAGTTACTTATTGGAAGTTTATCTTTGCTTTGATGGTTTTAGTGAAAACAAATTAACAATTTTATATAAAGAAGTTTATTTTCCAAATACATATTAATAGTGCTCAGCTTTGGGGCACATGGGTGGCTCAGTTGGTTAAGTGTCCAACTCCTGATTTCGGCCCATGGCTCAGGTCATGATCCCAGAGTCATGAGACTGAGACTTGTGTCAGGCTCCATGCTGGGTGTGGAGCCTGCTTAAGATCATCTCTCTCCTGAGAAGGAAGTTGAGGGAAATTGGAGGGGGAGATGAACCATGAGAGACTATGGACTCTAAAAAACAATCTCAGGGGTGCCTGGGTGGGTCAGTGGGTTAAAGCCTCTGCCTTCGGCTCAGGTCATGATCCCAGGGTCCTGTGATCGAGCCCCGCATCAGGCTCTCTGCTCAGGGGGGAGCCTGCTTCCTCCTCTCTCTCTCTCTGCCTGCCTCTCTGCCTGCTTGTGATCTGTGTCTGTAAATAAATAAATAAAATCTTTAAAAAGAAAAAATCTCTGGGTTTTGAAGGGGCAAAGGGTGGGAGGTTGGGGGAGCCTGGTGGTGGGTATTATGGATGGCATGTTATTGCATGGAGCACTGGGTGTGGTGTATAAACAATGAATTCTGTTACACTGAAAAGAAATTAAATTTTTTTTTAAAAGTAAAAAAAAAAAAAATCATCTCTCTCCTGCTCCCTCTGCCCCTCCACCTCACCTGCCTCTCTCCCTCTCTTTAAGAACAACAAAAAAAAGTTTAGTTTTGCTTCATTTAAATTTACTCTAAAGAGAAAGTATTTTTCCAACTAGCAATGTTATTAGATTGAAATTTTAATAATCATAAATTAATACAAACTGTAAATAATGAATAGTAAAAGCTCTTCTTCTATTGTTTGTATTAAAAGGAAACTGATGCGGGGTGCCTGGGTGGCTCAGTGGGTTAAGCCTCTGCCTTCGGTTCAGGTCAGGAGCCTGCTTTCCCCTCTCTTTCTCTGCCTGTCTCTCTGCCTACTTGTGATCTCTCTGTCAAATAAATAAATAAAATCTTAAAAAAAAAAAAAAGAAACTGATGCAATGGAAAATAAATCTCTTTGTTCATTTAATGTTTAATTAACATTCATTTAAAATTTCATAGTTAAGTGCATAGAGCCTGTGAAGAAACTCAAATTGGAAGATTTATCCTGATATATCCTAACAGAAAACCGATGCCAAATTCAGTAGGGTAATTGAAGCGCTCTTTACAAAGATACAGGGAAATGTTACAGACAACCAACAGAGCACAATATTCTGAGGCTAGCCACATAAGAAAGTTATGCCACCTCTTCTATCAGGGCAAAAGGCCAAGAGGTTGTCTGAAACGGAGGAAATCACTAAGGAGTGACAGCTGGCAGGTGCTGTGGCTGTTGACTGAAGAGCACACTCAGACGAAGTTTCTTGGCAAGGATGGAACCAGGGTAAGTATGTATGCTTCTCCCCTCTCTGTCTCATGACTCACTCAACTTTCAGAAATACTTTGAGTGTTCGTTATAGCCTGGTATTTAACTGATTTTTTTTATTACTGGCTAACTGACCTTTTCTAAGTTTAGTTAATTATCAGCATCTCATTTTCCCTCCACCCGTGCCATTTTCTTATTTTTTTTATTTTTATTTTTTTTAATTATTTTATTTTATTTAAACATATAATGTAACCCCACCACCCTCTCCCAACACCCCTTCCCCCCACCCGCCTCAGTTTGTTTTATGACATTAAGAGTCTCTTTTGGTTTGTCTCCCTCCCGATCCCATCTTATTTGTTTTTATTCTTTTCTCTCAAAATTTGGTTTTTTTTTAAAGATTTTATTTATTTATTTGACAGACAGAGATCACAAGTAGGCAGAGAGGCAGGCAGAGAGAGAGGAGGAAGCAGGCTCCCTGCTGAGCAGAGAGCACAATGTTGGGGCTCCATCCCAGGACCCTGGGATCATGACCTGAGCCGAAGGCAGAGGCAACCCACTGAGCCACCCAGGTGCCCCTTCTCTCAAAATTTGTATGACACATTTTAAATCCCTCTCCATTATCTACCATTCTGTCATAATAGTTGTGTTTTTTCTTAGTTTGTCATTCAATTTTTAATTTTTCACAGTGCCTCTGTATACAAGATTTTGTGGGAGCTAAGGACTCTAGGGCTGGTTATATTATTTCTTCCAAAGGTTTTTTTTAATCAGAAATACTTTCTCTATTTATTAGCTTAATATATTTTTGTGATGCCAGCAATTTAATTATAAATGTAAGTAAAGATCTACAAGTCAGAATATTTGGGGGGTTAGAAAAAATTCTAAGACATGTGTGTGCATGTGCATGCTTGTTTATAAAGCTAATTATCCCAATGAGTTTTTGGATAATCTATTCTTTTTCATTTTATTGTATGCATCACATCAAAGTCTCTTTAAGGACTATGCAAGGTGTTTCACTGACCTATTTATGTCAGCATCACACCATTTTAATTATCATAGATTTATCATTTTTGGCTATGATAAGGCAAGTCACCGTGAAACCTGTTTCTGCTCACTGATGCTGATCTTTTACACTGAATCCTTCATTCAGTGCCATCAATCGTTTCCCATTCAGAGAAAGTAAATCTAATAAAGATCCTGGGTTGAGAATCCTGGGGTGTAGAGTAACAAAACTGAACAATTTGTAGAACACTTCGTGCCAACTCAAAAAATGAACCTTGCCCAATTTAGCAATAGAAATCCCTCCTTCATATTGCATTTATGCAAATTGGCTTAGATGATCAAATCACCTGTAAACCTCTCTGATTTGTCATGCATAAAAGTAAAGTATAAGGTGGCTTTTTATCTGTCAGAAAATGTATGTGAACAATTGTTTGGTCTGATTTCTATATGTTTCTATGCAATGTAATACAGTTTTGAATTGAGAATTTAAGGCAACCCGAATCAGGGAAGGAAATTATTACCCAGCTTTAGCTCTGACTCATATTAAAGCAAGAGTTACTTCCACAGTTTTAAAAATAAATGCCGAAATGTCTAGAAGCTATGCCTGCTTTCAGAGATGAACATGTTTTCTTGTTGCACCTTGGGAAACTGGGTTCATGAATGCACAATGTTCGCCAGCTTTCATTCTCTGGGCCACCTGCTAATTTTCGGTAAGCAACAGAATTGATGATGATAGCTTTGTTTCCTCACCCACTAAATTACCTCCATGCCCCAAATGTTCTAATTGGTATTCTGTTCTTCAAAGCATCAATAGTTGGTTTTCATAAGGAAATGAGAATGGTAGGTGGGGTTCTCTGCCCGAGTTCCTCGTAGGTAGAAAGGCCTTACAATGTGCTCACTGCCCACCAACACTGCTGGAAAGCCATGCCACACTCAGCATCACCTGATGGGGGTCCTCCATCAAGAATTACAAAACTCTATTTAATTTGCTTATCCATCCTTCTGACAAGTCGTTAGCAGTCTTCTCCTTCACCCCCCAGACTTCAGAGACCACCTTGCAAAAATCTGTTATAAATAAATAAATTTGACAAGCTACAGGATATGACTTGTCACTCTGATAATACTGACAAAAAACAACTGGATTGAAAGATGAAAGCATATGGCATGAGGAATGGGAGGAGGGCAAAAAGGGAAAGGATGTTTAAGAATGCAGAAAACTGTGTGTGGCCAGACAGCATGGACCAGCTCACAGTGACCACCTTAGGGCGCTGGAGGGAATGAGGAAAATCTCACTTAAACCAAGTGGGAAATTATAGTTACCAAATTGACAATTACTTCTTTCCCATATATATATATTTCATTGCTACATTTCCATTACTGCGTGAATCACTTCTGACTGGAGGGCTCCTTGCCATTCTTAATTTCATTAGTGTAAAAAACATGCCCTCTGAGCACTGACTGGAGTAAACTTCCAAGCAGAAAGTTCAACTGTGTTAACCAAGCAGAGTATCTTCGGCAACCCTTGAGCTGCTGTGCTATGAGCTGGCTGGGCAGATTGCTAATGCTTTGTTGGGAGTTCTTTCAACATGAAAAGCATCTGATGCATGAGTTCTGAAGTGATGTGTCATATGCACTCTAGAAGAGTGAAATGCTAAGGTCTTTCCCTCTGAAGAGCCCAGGGGCCCCACCAAGACCCTACCACATGACATCGCTTCTTCACAAGTTCTGCCAGTTTGCCCATCCTGTGCTGGTCCTCCACGCTGAAAGCCAGGATAGCTGTCACAGGGGATGTGCCCAGGGGAGTGATCGGCATATGGGCAGGATGGCGAGGCCATGAAAGGTCTTTATAACTTGCGTTAGGGGTGTGTGTGTGTGTGTGTGTGTGTGTGTGTGTGTGTGTGTGTTTATTTCTGGCCAAGAGCTTTACAGAAGTGATTCTCATTAAAACCATCTCATATTGTGATTTGTAGTGTAAAAGTCTCATAGCTACAAAATAGCCTGACGGTTACAGTACTCATAAGTCACCTCCTTTTGTATTATTAAAAATATCAAATTTATATATTTCTGAGCACTAAATGAAGACGTCATGTGAAAATGCAAGGTACAGAATACTCAATAAATATTTAATGATTCTGAAACTGGATGACTTTGTCAAATAAAAATTGTAACTTCACCCACGTGTGATGATTTTGTAATGTACCTATGTGCAAATTTCCTTATTTATCATTTTAGCAAATAAAATTTTATCTTTAAAAACACTTCTTTGACCTCTAGCAGAAGCTTAACTTCAAAAAATGTAAAGGCACTGAAATAGATGATTGCATATTGCCATTGCACTGAAATATAATTATGAACACCTTGAATGGGAGCACTATAAATAAAAACTCATCAGGTTGCTTTTACAACCTGAGCAATGAAGAGTAATTAAACCAAGAAATTAAATTCTGTAAAATTAAAAATGTAATTCTATACATCAGATTTAGCAATGATTTTCAAGGAACTGATTAATCTAACAGCTTTGAAATAGCCTCATCTGGTCAAATTGTAGACAATGACTGTTTTTAGACAAATTTTGTCAAGCTGTAGCCAATGTATCTGTCTTTTTTCAAAGACTGTATTTCATTAGCAAATTCACAATTTAAATTTTCAAGTCAACTTGAATAGTCTATACAGTTAAAAAGTGTGTGTGTGTGTGTGTGTGTGTATTTCTGGCCAAGAGCTTGACAGAAGTGATTCTCACTAAAACCATCTCATATTATGATTTGTATTGTGAAACAGTCTCATAGTTACAAAAATACAAGTTATTACTGATAGTAAATGATTCATGCTATTCTACTTAGAAATATTCTGGTTAAACAATTATAAACTATGAAATACATGTAGAGTATTTTTTGCTATGTATACATGTAGAACACAATCCAACCTCAGGTCTTTGTATACAAATATAGGGGGGAAGTATGAATTCATTATAATTACCCATGAGAAAATCATAACATAGAATTCCAGGTATTCTTGTTTTTTTAAAGATTTATTATTTATTTATTTGAGAGAGAGAAAGAGCCCAGGGGAGGGGCACTGGGAGAGGAAGAGAATCCTCAAGCAGACCCTGCTAAGTGAGAAGCCTGACACTGGGCTTGATCCCAGGACCCAAGTCATTACCTGACCCAAAACCAAGAGTCAGACGTTTAACCAACTGAGCCACCCTGGGTGCCCCGGTATCCCCAGTATTCAGTGAAATATTTTCTCACATATCAATAATCAACCCATATTATTTCTATATATAAGTGAAAGCTTCATTAATTTAGACTCTTCTCCATATCTCAGTGCATCTTAAAAAATACATGTTAGTTTTATTTCAGTATTTTTACCAAGAGCTAACGAATGCTTAAAGTGTTAGTAAACTTACGAATACACACACACACACACACACCAGTTTATTTCTATGGGTAAGGGCAAAAGGAGAAGGATCGTCTTCCCACTCCCCTTTAATAAATTAATAGATTCCAATTAATAAAGATGTACCTCTGTCCCATGGAAGGCTGGAAGCTAAGAAGGAAGGAGCTCTTTTCCAACAGCTACCCTCTGTTGGAACCTGCTCCCCACCCTTGCCTTCAGAAGACTGAAGGCTGGAGATGCTATAATGAGTAAAATCTTCCTACTGCCTCTTATCCTTATAGCATATGCCATCCTTCCTGGGTGCCATTAAATTCTGTCCACACTTCTATAAATAATCCCTTTAACGAATTCTCCTCAATCACCATGTTGTAGTCCTCTGATCCTTGTGAGAACTGTGGCAGGTATAGTAAATGGTACCAGAAATGTCCCAGAAAAAAACTTTCAAGTAGGACTCTGAGAATGGGTTGCTCATATTTTTGAGGGATACACAGAAAGCCACTTTGCTGTGGGAAAGTGATATAACGTTAAGCCAGGGGATGAGGTGGCATTATAATTAGACTTCACCTGGCAATGACGTGGCATGAGATGCAAGAGGAAGGCAGGAAGTAAGAGGTCATGTGGCCATAATACTTGGCTACTATGGTAGAATTAGTAATATTAATGAAAACAGAGTCAGCTGTATGCTTCTGAGAGCTGTAGAGAGGTACCTGGAAAAAAAGAGAAATTGAAAACCAAGACTGGCCAATTTACAAACTACTAAGTAGAAAATCAGAAAGTCCTGATAGTAGCCTTGAAAGAACACCTCACCTCCTATAGTCTTCGGTGGGATATGTGAATACCAAGCCCAACTCAGGATATAATTTTAAGTACTGAAGAGTAGTATTCATCTCCTATCATCCCTGACTTATAAGATGACTAATACATTACCATTTCATCCCATACAACATTGCCTCAGACCAAGGGAACACCTCTGATAGCAAAGGAAGCTCAACAATAGGCTCACTCTCGTATAAATCATTGGATTTATCAGACATTCCAGTCTCTGAAGCCAGTGAGAGACACTATTTTGCAGGGTCAAGGGCAGTACAACAAAATATGGCTATCCCTTAAGCCAGCAGTCAATGTATTATTGAGCGGGAATGTATGGGTTCAAAAACCAAGAGGTGGAGGTAAGAGTGTCCTCATCACTGTTATCACTTGATAATTTTTTAAAATTTATTTGTCTGGCAACACCATGACTGTCCCCGGGTCTCCTTGAGTATAGGGGAGGTAGAGGGTGCCCTACCTCTGTTGCTAGATCCGCAGCACTGAATTATTCTTTGCTGATTTCCCTAAACCCTGCCCACCCCTTTAATTTTCCTCAATTTCCCTGTTTAATTGAAAAAGTTAGCTAAAGGTAAAAGCATAAAATAGTAATATACTTTAAACATTTTACTTTAACTTAGAAAACACAAAAGATTTTCTGGTTCTTTAGAAGAGGTTTACTATTTTTTGTTTTCCATTACCCTTCAAGCAAAACTTTACTCACAATGCATTATCTAATTGTTTCTGGTTCCAAGTTTTTAAAATGGAATGAGAACATCAAAACACTTGTGAAAAATACCTGAGTACAGAATTCTAGATTTTTATTGTTCTTTCTTACTCTTTCCTGCCTTTAAATCAACAGGAAAAAAATCCTCATGACTTCCTATAACAAGTCTTTCCAACAGATTCAACGTGATTTTCATAGAAACAACTCTGTTTTTTGTTTCAATCTATGTTCAACTGACACAATCTATCACTAAAATACAGAAAACAGTAGCATGTCTGAACAGGTTTGGGAACAAACCTACTGACCAAGATAAGCATACAATTCTACCATCAGGAGGAAAAACAGAAAATGCAGTTCACCAGGCACAGTGGTTCAACATCCTGTGAGAATCAATGAACATATTTCATTGAGGAATGGTGGATATCAGTGAAACCAGTACATGGGATTAGGTGGAGAATTACTGTAAACACACCCATAAAAGGGGATAAGGGTGCCTGCGAAGAGCATGTAGAGTATGACTAAAAGGGTCTAGGACAGAATCACAAGGAACACCGGCACTGAAGAGATGTATCAGGAGGAGGAGCTAAGAAAGGAGACAAAGTCCAGAACATTGGAGACTCACCAGGAATTACTTGTTAAATAAAAGAACATCCTCTATCCTAACACAATTAAATTCACAAATTATATGGTGTTTTGGGATGAGAACAGGATCATAAATTAAAGAGCCCTGGCTGCGGAGTCTGCCTCTGACTCACGTGTCACAATGACTCTGTTTCTGAGCCTCACTGACTTCAGCGGTAAATGTGAATAATTGTAATTCGGGAAAGTGGCCGTGAAGATCCCGTACGCTGTCTTGCACAAAACCTACTCTTTGTAAGTGTTCCATAAATGTGAATTTCCTTTTTTTTCTCTCCAGCACATTATCTCCAGGATATACTATAAAGTGGCTGAATACTGAGAAGGAATCCTGGGCTATACTTTGACAACATATGTATGAAGTATGTTCCCTTTATTCTTAATCAAGGCCACTTACTGACAATTTCTATACCACGGAGGGAAAATGTTCTGCTTCATATCCCAGAATATATGCTTTGTGACTTCCTGATTGATTTTATTGATTTTAGTTCATACCACTTTGGTCATATTTCTCCATTTAGGTGTTCTTCCATGCCACACAATTTCAATGGTGTAGCTGAGTCCCTGCAGAGTTGTACAGTCTAACAGCCCTGGTTGAGACCCAAATCTCCTGCAGGACATCTTTCTATGGGACTTTATGGAGCCAAGCTAGATTCCATAGAAGCCTCTGCTATAGAAACAGCATTTCCTGTAAAGGTGTGATGAAAGAACCACACTCTGGTTAGCACTGTAGGCCATGAAGACCAGGTTAAAGTATGGAGGTGGTATATAAATGAGTAAAACCAATCCTTTATGTGATCTAACAGTTAATTTTAGACACAAAACATACAAAAATTGTGGAAGAGAGATATAAAATGGCAATTTTCTTTCTCTGTCTTACATATTGTTACATATCTAGGAATTTAGAACATAAATTTCAAGAGGCCCTTGGACCTAAAATTCCCAAAGATAAAACCCAACATAGTTGCAGAAATCCATCTGCTCATGATTTGCTCACAGTGTTTCACTGGTCCACTCACCTGATCTGCAAGATTCAAACTGTCAAATCAGATCAGCTCTGGAGAGAGTTGTGTGGCAAAATGCAACTGTGGTCAGTACAGGAAATGCAGACTGTCCATGTTAAAAATTCAGAGGCTTAGCTAATGAAAAGTGCCAGTATAGAGTTTCTAAATTCAATTATTACTATTTTTAAAGAAAAACTATAGATAGTACATGATAATTATTATTATCAAGACAGATTCTGAGATTTATCAGATGTCAACCTGTTTTGATATATAATTATATTCATTTAAGTATCTCCAAATGGACAACTCAAATTCAAATGCTTACTTCTGAAGTAATGAATGAGATCTTTAAGCTCCATGCCCCCTCCAGTCACCCACCTACTAGACATTAAGAGAGATTTATGCTGATAGTGAAAAGAAACAGAGTATGTCATTTGAAGATTAGTATTTTAAATGGCAGTTAAGATTTTTTTCATGATGTAACATTTCCCACCAGTAAAATATTTTCAGTCTTAGCTTTTGAATTATATTTAACTTCAAAATCTAAAAATAAATTAGAATGTATGCACGTGTGTGTGTAAAATCTTGTACTACTAGTGTCTTTAACTTGAGACAACCTGGATGATTAAAGAATAGGAAAAATATGTGTATGAGAAAATGTTCTAATTTAAATTTAAATAATCTAATATATCTAACTAGCGATTCCTTTTATGAGCCAGATTTTATGCTCTGTGGTTATTTCATTCCACCATAAGTATAAGACCAGACAGATTCAGTTCTTGAGGTCATCTGGGATTTGACATCAGTTTGGAGACAAGGAACACTGCACTTAGAGGTTTCTACCACAAAGGAATTTTTCTTCCACCAGATAGTTTAATCAGAAGCATGGATCTTTTTTTATTATTATTAAAGAATTACTTGGTGACCCTCTAGGTAAACCTCTAAACAAATGCACTGAGTAATCAGATGAAAAGCACAATGTATATTATAGGCATATGATGCTGACGGAAATTTTGATTAGGAGCTGGAAGAATCCTATCCCCAGGCTGTCTGGGTCAGCATTCTTCATGCTGCGGGCATCGTGGCTGACTCCATGTGCCATTTACATGAGCGTGTGTTCTTGTATTACACCTTTCATTTATTTGAACTCCCTTCTGCACCTCTCCTTTCCTACGTCTTCTGCACCTCCCCTGTGGGCTTCGTTTCTCTTGTTTCTTTGCTCAGCTCCGGAAACCTACTGCTGATAACCTATTTACTGCATATACAAATGGTTTTCTTTCCTGAGGTTTCTCCATCACAAAATTTATCATTTTTTTTCTGTTAGCACCCTGATGGAAGAGAATACTTCTTGAAAGCCTAGTCATCCCTACTTTGGTCCCTAACCAACAGCCTTTCTGCATGGAAAGAACAGATCATTTCTCTCAGGATCTTAGTATACAGCAGAAAGTCATGACTAGGGTCATCCCTCCACTCTCACTCTCAAAGGAAAAAAATAACCTTCGAAAAACCTTGCTTCTATGGCACATTCATTTTTGTACACTTATAAACATCTTCTCATTGGTTAGTGGAATATCAGGGATTAGAGTAGCCTCGCAGAAATGCTGCCTTGGCCCTTTAAAAGTTCACTCCTAAAACATGTGACTATTTGAATTTCACCACAATATTTGATAAAACTTTCCATTTGAACTGACAAAATGGTGAAATGTGGACTGAGTACTCTTCAATGTCTTTGCATTTTAATTTATCTGTCATTTGCCAATGCTGCTGGATTGATTTCCACCATGAGCGACCTTTACATTTTACAACAGAGGACTCTGGCCAGGGCTGCCCTGTTTAGCATTTTTATTGATGATTTGAACTCAGATACAGAAAGAATCTTATGATATTCAAGAAGACACAAGAAAAAATATTTTAAAGTTTAACTATGAACTGAATCTACTAAATTTTGGAGATAGATGTAAGTAGACTATTATAGCTAGTAGGCAATCAGCTATTTCTCCATTTTTGTTGGTTTCCGAAATTTAATACTACATTCAAAGACCAGTTGTTGTTGCTAACAATTTTTGATCAATGAAATATGCTACTTTAAGGGTATGATTTGAGAATCAGCTATAGCTCTAAAGCCAGACTAAGTATGGATGCTGGATTCCATTCTTACAAGCTGTGCAACTTTATTTAATTTACTAAGCCTCTCTGTGCCTTGGGTGATAATAGTAGTATCTATTCCATATGGTTCCTGGTAGAAATAAGTAACATAATGCAAATCATGTGAGCAATGCTTAGCAGATGGTATGTGATCAGTTAGTCTCAGCTACTTATTATCTGTTCTAAGCAGCTTTGCAAGTGGGATATGTTTTCTTCTATATTTCAGCCTTAAATTTTATCTTCAATAAAAGTGAAATGGTAAGAGAAATCGTCAGATACCTGAAACATCTTTTTAATTTGTATTTGAATGTTGGTATATTCACATAGTACTGAATAATTGGGAGGTTTCCTTAAATGAGAACCCATACTTCAGCAGTGTGAAAAGAAATGAGCAATTCAAGAGAAAATTAGATTGAATCCTTAAATTAAATTCCAGATTAAAAAAAGATCCTAGTAGAAAATGTACCAGTATGGCTTGCTAATAAGATCTAATATTTTCCCAGTTGTGTTGTAATTAGGGTGGGGGACATCCCTTAGGCATTCTCATGAGAAGATTTGGATAAACAGCTTAAATAGTGTGATTAAGGCCTCTTCAAAAACATCAAAATCACCTCCAACTTAATTCTATTCATTCAAAGAAAGAAAATATTTCAAAGTTAATACAAGTTTCCTTTTTAATGTAATAATTGGCAGACAATTATTTGGATTGATATGCAATAATCTTAAATGTATTCTGGAGGTTATTAAATCAGTGGTATTTTCAAAGCCACCGAGAATAAGAAGATACAGTTGTTTTATTTCTCTCGTGGGTTCCTCTGTGACTCAAATGTTCAGATCATATTTACAAAGTGATTTTGGTATTGGAAAGTTAATAAAAAAAATATGATTTTATCAGAAAAGACTGGGAATTAAAGTTCATATAGTAAAACGAAAAAGTGAACCAGTGTAAGATGTTTTATTTCCATTCCAACCACTTCTCATCCTTCATATAGGAGAGGAGAAAAAAGCATATTTACAATGAATATCAGAGAGTTTGACATGTTCTTACCTGAATACATCTTTAGTAGAACATTTTCAGAATTCTTTTATAAACGTCTTCCTACGAACATTTTCCTGAGGTTTATTTTTAACTTAAGCTGTGAGCTCCTTGAGAAAGAGATGCTTTGCTTCTCTAGGAAAAGGCCTGAATACTCAGCTGACATGAAATAGTTCGTCTTTAAAACACCAAACAATTTTACCAAAGGTATGTGAAGGACTTTAAATATCTGAAGAACAATGAATATGTTACACAGGCACAAAGTAATAACAATATTTTAGAATTGAATTCATCTCTGATTCTAAAGAAAACAAAATGAAACCCCAAAAGAGTCCTTTAAACTAAAATGGGATCATATATCCTACCATATGAAAAAAAAGTACAGTTGACCTTAAGCAACATGAGGTCTGGAGCACCAACACCCATGCAGTTGAAAATCTACATATAACTGGTTTTGTTTTGTTTTGTTTTTAAGATTTTTTTTGACAGACAGAGAGAAGGTACAAGCAAGAGGAGAGGCAGAGGGAGAGGGAGAAGCAGACTCTCCACTGAGCAGGGAGCCTGAAGTGGGGCTCGATCCCAGGACCTGGAGATCAGGACCTGGAGATCATGACCTGAGCAAAAGGCAGATGCTTAACCACCTGAGCCAGCCAGGTGCCCCTACATATAACTTTTGACTCCCCAAAATTTAACCATTAATAGCCTACTGTTGACTGGAAGCCTTACTGATAACATAGTCAATTGACACATATTTTGTATGTTCTATATATTATATACTTTATTCTCTTTTTTCTTTTAAGAATTATTCATTCATTTGAGAGAAGGAGAGAGCATGTGCATGAGCAAGGGGAGGGGCAGAGGGAGAGAATCCTCAAGCAGACTCCCCACTGAAAGTGGAGCCCAAGGAGGGGCTCAATCCCACAACCCACCAGATCATGACCTGAGCTGAAACCAAGAGCCAGGCACTCACCCAACTTTGCCACCCACGCACTTCTATATTATATTCTTAAAGTAAGCTACAGGAAAGAAAATGTTATTAAGAAAATCATAAGGAACAGGAAATAAAATTACAGGACTGTACTTTATCAGAAAAAAACCCACATGCAAGTGGGCCCGTGCAGTTCAAACATGTGTTGTTCAAGGGTCAACTATATATGCACCCGAACCCTCCCTCAAAAGCTGTCTCAGTGCTTCATTTCACCATCAAATGCCTTAAACTGGATGCAGTCTCTCACCACCACACCACCATTCATTCCTCCACCCCACTGCAAACTCAATTTTTATCTGTGTATGACTCTCTTCATCCTACCATAAGTTCTCTCAGGGAAACAACACCCCGTCCCCCCATCAACGTCTTATTCCTCTTCTCACTCCTTATTCTATCTGCCTTCTCAGCAGGAAAATATGGTAGATCACTTCTCCTCGCTTGAGCATCCCCCACCTCTTCTTCCCAACCCTCCTCTGCCTCGTTGCTGTTCTTGCCTTCACACCCAGAGAGATTTCTTCATCCTTCCTTGTAAGTCACTTGCTGAAGCTATTTGTTAGTCCTGCCCTGGTACCAAGCACCCAGAGGGAGTACAGTGGACCAGCACCGATCAAGAATCCGAAGTCTGGGCAACTGAGTTTAACCAGGTTGAATATTCTCCAGAGAAAAAAGATATATTTTCAAAAGGAAATAACTTAAATATTGGTGTCAAAAATACTGCCTTTTCTTGCAGAATCAGACCTATAAACACGAAGAATAAACTGATGGTTGCCAGGGGGGAGAGTGTAGGGAGATGGGCAAAATTTCTACGTGCTTATATATAGAGGGAGATACAGGCTTCCAGTCAGGGAAGGAGTAAGTCATGAGAAGAAAAGGTCCAACATGGGGAATATAATCAGGGCTATGGTAATGGTGATCTATGGTGACAGATGATAGCTACACGTGTAGCTACACTTGTACTGAACACAGCATAACATACAGAGAATCGCAGAGTGACAGAGTCTAGTGATTCTGTACTCTATGTTTTTACTATTTTATTAATTAATCAACTTTACACACTGATATTTTTCTGGTGGGGTTTACTGCACACATCATGTCATTTTGTTTACGGAGTCTCAAAGACAGCTAAAATGAGCAAGGTCACACATTCCTTCTCTCAGAGGGTTTGATAAATTTTAGTGCTTTCAGAGCAGAAATAATAAAATATCATTGGAGGTAGAATGATGGATTCAAATTAAGGGCAACATCAATTTCTACTCAGCTACACAGCAAATTTCAACATGTACTGTTATGTCAACATAGGTGCCATTTAGCAAAAAAGTGATTTTCAAGGCTTAGTTTTATTGCTGAAAAAAATGCAATGTTTTATTTGTTTTAATCCAGTATGGAAACTTAGGCACAGTAATCCCATTTGTCTCAACTTTCATAAATGGGCTTGAGTCTCAGCCTATTTTATAAAGACATGTAGTGATGTGGATTACATTCAAGAGCTAACCAAAAAAGATGAGAGATGCACAATCTTCCTCATTATTGAGGCTCATTAGTAAGAGTATTGGTAACTTACTAAAACTTCTATTGGGGCTCATTGTCAAAGAGCCTCAAATATTTAACCACTTGAAAATATAATTACTGTGAAAGAGATCAGAGAAAATAAATTTTGATTATAATCATAAGATTAAATTTCACTTTCAAGTATCTTCTTTGTTTCCTTAACTATGTCCTACATAAGTTGTTTTCTCAAGCAGCAAAGAAAAAGACCAATTTGGTCAATACAGGCATCAGTGTGTTGATATTTTTAAAGGAAAAATGTGTTGGTGCCTTAGTTATCTGGGCAATTGCTTCAAATATCATATCTATTTCTATTCATTGAGACACCTGCACAAAGCTTGTGCATCTCAAATCGAAGGTGCAGGTCATCTGCATCCAGTCCACTAAAGAACCTGAACAGGGGTCAGGACCAGAAAGAACGGAGAA
Source organism: Taxidea taxus jeffersonii (assembly GCA_003697995.1). Classification (NCBI taxonomy): domain Eukaryota; kingdom Metazoa; phylum Chordata; class Mammalia; order Carnivora; family Mustelidae; genus Taxidea; species Taxidea taxus. Next base: position 36,777 of record ML112032.1, read on the forward strand.
CATTTCATCGTCAAAAAGGAAAAAGACAGGATACAGTGCATGACTCAGAGAAGAGTCTGTGTCATACTCAGCACGGAAATTTGTGTTTATAATTGCTGGATTGAGCTATTTTCCCCAGCTCAGCCATTTAAAGGGTGCTGTCTTATCATACTTGCCGAATCACTGAAAGAGTCTTGTCATACATCATACGTACTTAGGACCATTAACATACAGCCTTTTTAGGACTTCCCTTTTGAGCCAGATAAACATGTTATTTTGTAGTGATAAACATTAGATCATGATTATATCCTATAAAAGGAGACAGGCCTCAGAGAAAAAGAAAAAAAAAGGATTGATAAGATCTAAAATTCACAGTGGCTGCATACATCGTCATTTGAACACGTTCATTAAATATAACTGTTGTGCAATTTATTTCTCAATGAAGTAATGGGGGAATGCACTGATAAAAGAATAATAGATAAGAGGAGACAGGGGAGGTTATCTATATAATCTTATCTATATAATCAAACAAATATAACTTCTGTACAAATGAGCAAATCACAGCTCTGCCACAGAATTGAGTACAAAATAACCAAATAATACTCTAACTTTGGCGGCGGGGTTGGGGGGGTGGGTAACTTGGAAAAGAATGACTGATTTGTTTAATTTCAGCAAAGCAACCACTCTCAAAGTTTTTATTCCTCTTCTGTAAGGAGGTACAGCAATGGAACATAACTCACCAAACCAATTGGAATGAATCACAAACTGCACAGATATTGTTAAAAATGAAAAAGTATTGCATCTAAGTGAATAATAGAAAAGCTGAATCATCTAGTACAGTTATACTGGCAAGCTTTAGCACAGTTATAAGGGTAATGAATTTCCATTTACTTGGTTAAAAACAAAACAAAAATCTGGAGTTGTATATAAAAAAAGATATTTTATTTTTAATTGTGTTAAAGTTCCTATGAAACAGGATTCAGTCTACTTTTTAAAACACTTTATGGTTGAAAAGATTTTACTAATAAAAAAATCAACACAGAAAATTTCAAAAAATAAAAACCAACATCATTCAAAAATCTCAGTATCTAGATACTCGGTATCTAGATACCATGACTGTTGTCAGTGATATGTATACACAGTGCTAAGTACTTTATAAAAAAGATACCACAGTAATATTCCATTGTTTATAACCCCCCATCTTTATCTATTCATCTATTGATAGACACCTGAGCTGCTTCCATACCTTGGCTATTGTAAATAATGCTGCAATAAACAGAGAAAACATATTTCTTTTCAAATTAGTATTGGCTGTTTTCTTTGGGTAAATACCAAAAAGGCCATAAAAAAAAAAAGAGAGAGAGAGAAAGAGAGAGATCTTACCATTTGCAACAAATGGGTAGTCCTGGATGGTATAAGGCTAAGTGAAGTAACCCAGTCAGAGAAAGATAGATACCAGATGATTTCAATTCATATGTGAAACTTAAGAAACAAAACAAATGAACAAAGAATAATGAGACAAAAACAAAAAAAACAGAAAACAAACTGGTGGTTGCCAAAGGGAGGTGGATGGGGGATGGGTGAAATAGATTAAATAAATAAACAAATAAGTGTATCATAGTAATGCACTACAAGAAATAACTTGCAGCTTTTTTGTTGCTTAATACTATGTAGTGGCCTTATTTTAAAATCAATACAAACAGGTCTGCCTGTTTTTCAAATCACTAGGGTGATATCCATAGTAATTTATTTAACTACTGTCCTCCTAATGGAACATTTAGATGAGTCCAATACATTGCTACCACTAACAATGTTATAATCGACATCTTTCTATATGCTTACATTGTGTGTGCATTTTAAATTTTGAGAAATTGTCAAATCAGCAACATGTAGGAGATTATTTTTCCCCAATTCTGTCATCACTGAGAATCGTGAACTATTTTAATCTTTGCAAATCTGATAGGTAAAATCATTGTCAAAATTTTCATCTACATTTATTATTAGGACATCAGATGATCTTTTCAGATAACGTTAAGGATTCATCTGCCAAATTTTCTATTGTTCCAGTCATCATTTTACTTATTTTGTAAGAGTTTTTTTATGTCCTATAGATTTATGTATTATGTAACACTTATGGGTTACGTGAAATCCTATCAGGAAAAGTACTATTAGGGACTGCATGTATGTCTTCCCCACAAAACTCATACATTGAGGCCCTATCTTCTGGCATGGCAACATTTAGAGGAAAGAAGTAATTAAGGTTAGATGAGGGCATGAGCAAAATGATGATAGGATTATCGTTCTTACAAGAAGAGACACCAGAGAACTTAATCAATATCTCTACGAATGCGCATGGGAACATAAGGAGAAGGCAGCCATTTGCAAACCAAGAAGAGAGTCCTCACTGAAGACCAAGAACCTTAAGGTTGGACTTTTTAGACTCCAGAACTGTGAGAAAATAAATTTCTGCTGTTGTAAGCCACCTAGGTTACTACATTTTGACCAATATTTGGTGCTTTGAACATTTCAGACCACTAAGATCTTTTGGATCATAATTTAGTTCAGTTAAAACTGGTGACTTTTTAGTTTTCTGTGCTGTATAACACACTACCACAAACTTGGCAGTTTAAAACTACACTCATTTGTTATCTCATGGTTTCCATATATCAGACACCATGTCACAACTTACTTGAGTTCTCTGCTTCAGGATCATATGAGCCTAAAATCCAGGTGTCCTCAGTGCTGTGGTCTCATCAGAAACTTGAATGAAGAAAGATCTGCTTCCAAACACTCTCAGGATTTTGACATAATTAATCTCCTTATAGCTGTGGGACTCAAGTTTTTGTTTTCTTTCTGTCAACCAAGAGTCATTCCCAGCCTCTAAAGGTCACCCATGGTTCCTTGTCCCATGGCCCTCTCCAGAGGCCCTCTTACAATGTGGCAGCTTTACTTCTTCAAAACAGTGATGGAGAGAGGGTTTCTCATCTCAAAGAGAGCTCAGTCCCGGCTATAAAGGCCCTCATCTGATAAAGCCAAGCCCACCAGGCACATCTCCCTTATGATTAATTCCAAATCAACTGATCTGACATCTTAATTACATCTGAAATAATCCTTCACCTCCTTCATATTCTATTGGCCAGGACCAAGTCACAGGTCCCACCCACACATAAGGGTATAAAATTGAGGAGGGACAGGAATCACAGGAATGTACAAGAGTCCATCAAACTGAGTATTTTGTGTTTTTCTTTGACTCTAAAATCTGTGAGGTTTCTTTGCACTGACTTTTGAAAATCTGTACAGTGGTATTTGAGGGTCAGAGGAGAGGGTGATAAGCAGGAGTTATGGAGAAAGAACAGGAAAGATATAGCAAGAGGAAGGAGGGCTGATTGGAGAAGGGGAGACATATCTGTGCAGTGGTGAGCAGAAGAGTTCTGCTGGAGCAATGACTTCTTGTGAAAGAGAAGATGAGCTTTAACTCTCTCTTGTCCCGTATTTACCCTGTCTTACTATGCAATACTTTACCACAAGCTTCTCTCAATTTTATTTTTCCTCCATGTCAACAAGGCACCTAGTTCTTGCCAATGACAGCACCATCATGGTGCCCCTTACTCATCCATCATGCCTCGGCTATACTGAGAAACTACACTCTCTGACTTCATTTTGGTTTTCCCCTTATAATGTGAAGAATGAGCTTCATAAGTATAAATCAGAGTTCAGCTGTGTATCCCCTGTCCCTGAAGAGATTAGTGCAAGTCCCTGAAACAACTTCTTGGAGTAGTAGAGAATCTACTCCAAGATGCATGGACATTAAGCATTTCAGCCCTGGGTCCTCTCAGCCTGAAGTCATCATTGAGTTTTTCTGGTCCTATGTCCTTTCACACCACCCTCTGGGGCTCCCTCTTCACACATCACTCTGAGGTTACTAAACGGCATAGTTTTAAAGGAAAAGTCAAATTTTTATAGATGGAAATGAAATGTGTGTTCACATGACAGGAAGGTATATATTTTTTAATAATTTTATTTATTTATTTATTTGAGAGAGAGAGGGAAGACATAAGATAGGTCAGCGGGAGAAGCAGACACCCCCTCCCCCCCCGTCAAGCAGGCAGCCCGACCCAGGAATCGATTCCGGGACTCCAGGATCATGACCCTAGCTGAAGGCAGTTGCCCAACTGACTGAGCCACCCAGGCGCCCTACATGATTTTATTTTAAACATGAATAACCTCTTAAAACATAAGCTAGCTTCCCTTCATCTTATTCCCTCCTCAGCCAGCCCTCAGACAACATAATCTCACTTGTCCCTTTCCTCTGTCTCTTCTCTCACTTATATTTTCCTCCATGTCCATTCATAAAGAAAAAGGTGTAAGAATCAAAGAGTCATATCATTTTCTCCTACTGAGTAGCTTTTGATAGTGACTGGGTGCACTCATGCCCTGGTGATTTCACCCCCTAGTTCAAGGCATCTATCAGGATATTTCCCTTAAAATATTTCCTTCCTTTAAAGGAAATCTCATGCTTGTTGTCAAGAGCATAAAAGTTACACATTGGTAGCATATTTATACTCCTCCTACACTGAAGCTCCTGGAGGATGCTTACTTAGTTTGTCATATTCATTCTTAGGAACATTCAGTCTCCCTTATGTCCAACAAGCCTTCCCTATGTGTGTACTGTTGCATTAAGGCCAGGAAAACATACTGAAACCTAGCAAGTTCAAATAGTACATACTAAATGAGTGTAACCTGGATTCTTGTTAATTTATGGGAACATATTTCCTTCAGTATTTGCAGGACTTCAGGAACATGAAACTTCCAAAATGGAGCATTAAGTAGAGCATCATATTATACCAAACCCCACACTCCCAGACCTACAGCTCCAATACATCTGTCATCTACACCATACATCTACAACCCTACTGGATACACACCACCCTAAACACCAGATCCCACAGTGTGCACATGCACAGGTGTGCACACACAACCACCTGTCATTCTAACACACCACAGAGCACAACACACACCAAACTACATTCCACTACACACCCCACATCCACATCTACCATCCCCAAAAGACCACCTTACACGAACCACACACCACACTATATCACATATCATCCCACACTTACCATCACAACAAACCACACACACACCTTGGGTTACCGCACACCAAACATAAAAGCTGCTATGCACTCATACTGCTTCAATCCTGAGTGGGAACAGGGAATGCTGAAATTCAAGAATGTCTCATTCTTCCACTGTTTCATGGCCACAGAATATCGATACAAATAAAAATTATTACAGACATCAGGAACAGATATTTTTGTGCGTGTCTCCAAAATACGTGAATACACACAAGGAAAACTGTGGTTATGTAAGTAAGCCAGAAAACCGGGATGGGAGAGGAGAAAAGAAAGTTAAATCCTAATAATTTGTGGGTGATCAGAGTGACTTTTAAGATTATATGTTGATGTATCCCTCAGTCACTCTCAGAGCAGATAGCACTTATCACAATGTACTATAAATACTACTTTGCTTGTCGTGTTTTCTAACCCACTCAGTGAGGGCATAAATCAAATCTTTTGTTTCAGTTTGCTCAGAATGTTTCTTGGTACCTGGCAGACAGTAGGTATTCAAATCATTTTCAATGAGTCAAGGCTTTGAAGAGCGATATTAACCTGTTATTATAGAAGTTATAAAAACATAATTTCAAGATGTATCTAGATAACTCTATTAAAGTAAATAATATTGCGAAAGGAGTTTTCAAGCCCTTGCCATCTTGTTCATTCTCCACCCCTTTCAGATTTCATGGGAAATTTTAGGGCATTCAATTTCAAATAGAGTTGTGTAACAGATTTCAAATTAAATCAAAGTAGATTTCCCTGTGATTTAAAAGTGGATAAGTTTCTAATCAATTATGCATAGAGTTCACTTGGTTTGTCCTTCACAGTGTAGAATTTCTAATGGTGTTTAAAGTTGGGAAAACCATGAACAGTCTCTCTACCATATGCTATCGTTTTCTTTAATTATAGTCCTATTTGGTTTCTTAATGAAGTAAAAATAAAACCCAATATATAAATGTTATGACATTTAGGGATATCTAATTCATGTTCTCATCCTGTGATTGATTTTCCTTAATGAAGAATTAGAGTAGGTTAAGGCCTTTAAAACCAAATATATTCTAACCCCCTCAACATATCAGGTTTCAAATAATTGTATTTTTATTTTCAAAGCCATTCAAGTACAACATTTTATAGCTCCTATGAGGCCATCGTTTTAAACACAGGTATCTTCATGAAAATGCAATCAATGTAAATTATCATGTGCTTGAATTTGAAAAAGACCAGTCTAAACTGCACATTAACTCTGAAGGCAACCACACTGATTCTTATTTATCATGAAAATATTCCTACCTGACATCACATTGTTTGTCTTTATCTTATAAGTGAAATAATGGAAAATAAGACAGTAAGTACTATAAATAAAAATATCTTTATCCAATCATAAGATTTGAAACTTATATTGCCTACTATTAGATAATAATTGTAACTATTTTAGTTTAAATCACCACACATTAGAATATACATTTGGAATTTTATATACTTAAAAAATGTTAATACAAAATCATAGTTTGAGAATTTTTTAATATACAAATTGAAGTTGTGAAGTAAATGGTGTTGTTTTGTTTTGTTACTTGTGACTTAACTTTAAAAGCTCCCTAGAAGTGGAGGATGAAACTATAATTAGTATACGTTTTTCCCTCAATATATTATGCCTTAATAGACACATCAATAGCAATATCAGGCAGAATTCCAGTATCTCAAGTAATACTATTTTTTTGAAGATTTTATTTATTATGTGTCAGAGAGAGAGAGAGAGAGAGTACATGCGCATTAGCAGGCAGAGTGGCAGGCAGAGGCTGAGAGAGAAGCTACTTGCCGAGCCAGGAGCCTGATGCAGGACTCGGACCCAAGACCCTGGGATCATGACCTGATCCAAAGGCAGAGGCTTAGCCAACTGAGCCACCCAGGTGTCCCTCAAGTTATTCTATTTTACTCCCCATAATGTACACCTTCTATAGCCCTCTTCTGTTAAGTGTGGAAGGTCTGAAGAATATGACAAAATATGATTAGGTTGTCTTACACAACACAGCTGACTTTTAAAAAGATTATGATTCTCCCTGGGTCTGACCTAATCGAATGATTCCTAAAAATAAATGAGACTCTTCCTGGAGAAAGATTCAAAATATGGGGAAGATTTAAAGTGACAGTGAGCTCCCTATAGAGGAAAAAATGAAACAAGACGAAACCAGAAAGGGAGACAAACTGTAAGAGACTCTTAATCTTAGGAAACAAACAGAGGGTTACTGGAGGGGAGGGTATGGGAGGATGCGGTGGCTGGGAGGCGGACACTGGAGAGGGTATGTGTGGTGGTGAACTCTGTGTGGTGTGTAAGACTGAGGAATCACATATCTGTACCCCTGAAACAAATAATACATTATATGTTAATAAATAAATAAATAAATAAATTGAGACAGAGTCTCCATTGCTGGCTTTTTTTTTTTAAGATTTTATTTATTTGACAGACAGACCACAAGCATCCTGGGCGCCACCATTGCTGGCTTTGAAGATGGAAAAAGCCACAGGAGAAATTAACTCAATATATATCTAAATGAAAATGCTAAAGCTATGAAATTTTAAGAATAATACAAAGGAGAAAATATCTATATATAATCTGGGTTATGCAAATCCTTCTTAGATACAACACCAAAAATACTACCTATAAATGAAAAGAAAATGGATAAGTCAGACCTTATCAAAGTTAAAAACATTTGTGTTTTAAAAGACGCTATTAGTGGGGTGCCTGCATGGCTCAGTGGGTTAAAGCTTCTGCCTTTGACTCAGGTCATGATCCCAGGGTCCTGGGATCGAGCCTCGCAGAACAGAGAGCCTGCTTCCTCCTCTCTCTCTGCCTGCCTCTCTGCCTATTTGTGATCTCTGTCTGTCAAATAAATAAATAAAATCTTTAAAAAAAAAAAAGACACCGTTAGTAAAACTTCAAAACAAGCATCAGACTGGTAGAAATTATTTGCAAATTAAATATCTCATTAAACATGTGGATCAAAAACTATAAGGAATTCTTAAAACTAATAAATAAGAAACCTTAATTTAAAATGGACAGGGCACCTGGACAGCTCCATTTGTTGAATGACCAGCTCATGGTTTTGGCTCAGGTCATGATCTCATGGGTCATGAAATCAATCCCGAGATGGACTCTATGCTCGGGGGGGGTCTGCCTGAAGATTCTCTCCTTGTGCCCCTCATCCCAATCACGTACATACACACTCTCTCTCAAATAAATCTTTAAGAAAAATAAAATGGACAAAAGCATAGAATTGACTTTTACCAAAAAAATACGCACATAAAAGATAATCAGCATCATTAATCAGGGAAAGGTAAATACCACGTGATACTTCACACCCACTAGAATGGTTATAGTAAAAAAAAATTTTTAAACATGTAATAACAAGTTTTAGGAAGAATGTGGAGAAAATGGAATACTCATATTTCTAATGAGAATTAAAATAGTGTTGCCACTTTGGAAAACTGTTTGCTTATTTCTTAAAACTTTATATATAAATGTCCCATATAACCCACCAATTCTACTTTTTAAAAAAGATTTTATTTATTTCTTTGTTTATTTATTTATTTATTTATTTGACAGAGAGACAGTGAGAGAGGGAACACAAGCAGGGGGAGGAGAAGAGGTAGAAGCAGGCTTCCCGCTGAGCAGGGATCCCGACATGGGGCTCGATCCCAGGACCCTAGGATCATGATCCGAGCTGAAGGCAGATGCTCAATGACTGAGCCACCCAGGTGCCCCTCAATTCTATTTTTAGATCACTACTCAAGATAACTGAAAACATGTCCACACAAAGAACTGTCAACGAGTGTTTCCAATAGCATTATAAATACTAATTTAAAAGTGAAAACAGTCAAAATGTCCATCTACTGATAAATGGAAAAATAAAATGTAGTACATCCACACAGTGTAATACTCCTAACAATAAAAATAAATGAACTACTGCTCTATGAAAAATACAGATGAACCTCAAAAACATTATGCTAAAAAAAAATTATGCTAAGTGAAAAAAGCCAGACATGAAAGACCACACATTATATGTTTCCATTTATAGGAAGCTTCTATTTATAGGAAATGCCTAGAAAAGGAAATTTTCTAAAGACAGCCGATTCTTGTTCGCTGGGAGTAGGAACTGAGATTGGGCAAAAGGAATCTTTTGCGGGGGGATGGAAAAAAATGCTGCTATATACAAAACTGTAAATTTATTTAAAACTACTGAACACTCAAAATGGGTAAAATTTATAGTATGTATAGTATATATAGTATATATATAGTATAGTACATATAGTATGTATTATATATCAATACTGTTTAAAAAATCACACAAGTAGTAGGTAAATCATACTGTACAGTAGACTACAGTAGACTACAACTAGTAGAGTACTAAACTGTAATCCAGTATAGTAGACTAACACTTGTAAATGTGGGCATTTCTGTCTTGACAGCCAAGGCTATACTGTAGTGTTTCCTTAAATATACCAAGGTCCATGAGATGTATTTTTGGCCTTGGAGTCCTCTAAAGTGCTTTCCTTCCACTGAAGCATTTTGTGCTTCAGTTGCCTGTCCCAGTTAACAGCACAGCTAGGGTAGATCAATGACAGTGTACTACACTTACTGATCACGGTGCTAATGGCATACTTAAGGGTATGGTGCACATGCTTAAAGATTGACTCCTGACTAACAGCTAGAGATAAGAAAACAATCAGATATTGAATCACACTCGCAGTGAAGTTTTTATTATTAACATAGGCAGAAGCCTATGCTTAGAAACCATACCAATGAAAGAAGCTGGCTGAGATAAAGTCACTGATCCAAAATACAACATGATTTTTGCAAATGCACTTGTAGCTATCAGAAGCATTTCTTTTTCCTGAGGGATACTAACAACATTGTCAGACTTTTATCAATAGAACTATCAATTAGACATATATCAGAGAATTTGCTAAAAGTTCCTCTTTGCCTTAGACATTAACCAGGCAAACTCTATTTCCAGCTTATGCTAAAAATATAAATTAGGTCTGATTGAATAACACTAGATTGGAAAGTATAGTTTATAGCTTTTAAAATCATATTTAGCCTCCTTAATGTGTCCCTAGAGCATATTTCCTTCAGGGCATATTAAATTTATATGGCATTATATAATGGCTTGTAAATTGCAAGCAACTCATATTAGTAATAGAGAAAAAAGCTAGACATAATATTGAAATCACCTTACATAAGATATGTTTCTCCTATTTTCAGAAACCAGTATCATTTTTTGTCAATTGAAAGGGTAATGAAATTAGTTTAATGCTTATAAGCCAAATGCCTATGTTTATCTGAAAACCTGTTCTTTAAAAGCAGAAATTCTTATAGGGCACAAGTTCCTCAGTTTTTTCATTTTAATATTTTCCTTTAAATCAACTCATGTTTAAAAATCAAGATACAATTAAAAAATCATGTACAATACCTGATACTAAAACATTACACTGAATTAGAATTATTTTTTAATATTTTTTAAAGATTTTATTTATTTATTTATTTGAGTGAGTGAGAGAGAGAGAAATGCAATCAGGGGAAGGAGCAGAAAGAGAGGGCCAAGCAGACTCCATACTGATTGCAGAGCCCAATGCAGGGCTCATCGCACAACCCTGAGATCATGACCTGAACCAAAATCAAAAGTCAGACACTTAACAGATTAAGCCACACAGGTACCCCTGAATTGGAATTATTGTATCTCACTCGGAGTAGAATGAAAATGTAAATTAGTTTGGTTAAGATGAGGAAAATCTTGTTTCCTATCCCAAAAGAAAGCTATTATGAAATAAAAATGGTAAAAGCATGTTTAGTAATATACAATTATACCAATAACTGATAAATGTGATGTAAGATTCAGCAGGTATAATAATAGTACTATGCAGGAAAGAAGAAAATATATTAGACTCTTACAACATTGGAAATGACCATAAAATGTCTAGATTCTAGAATTAGGACTTTGTTTCAAACATCCTTTCTCTTCATATGGTATCTAAATGTCACATTACCTGTAGTAAAAATTGCACCTATCTTTTATCTTCTATTCTATGCTTGAAGTGACATGATTTTTTAGCGATTTTAAAGTTCTTTATGTTGATCTGATTTAGATGTGTTAATGTATTAAATATAAAAGATTAGGCTGTTGAGCAATATCTTCTCATCCCCCCATTAGATCTGGCTCTTGTCACAGGCAAATAGTAAAATTACTTTGACCTCATTTCTCATGTTAGTCCTCCAATTACATTCTATGGTTAAGTCAACGCGTTTCGTTTTAACAGGGGGAACAATTTCCTTCTGCATGGCAGGAATCCATCATTTGTGTGCAGATAAATCTGGAAAAACACACGGGGAACATTTGTCAGACACTGGTGATAATTCTTATATGGTCCTACTGACCTCAGAACTAAATTGTCCTTGAGACGTACACTACTGCTAGATAATATCGGTATACTGTGTAAGTATGGTCCTTGACCTACACGTTCACTATGTAGAATTAAGCAGGTATAATCCTTGTTGTGTACGCAGCATAACTATTGCTCTTGTGGTTCCCGCTGCTTTGAATTGCAGTTACCACACCTATAAAAATGGAGACGTTTACCGATGTTCAAAGATTCTTCTAGCTCCAAGTTTCAGTAATTTTTAAATATTCAATCAATTTTAACAGTAGTCATAAAGTTAAATGTATGTAAGTCAGAATTTTGAGTAACAATAACACATAGATGGGTTGAGGAAAACAACCCAACAGTGGTCACAGAAAACCCATATCTCACAGCTTTAACTATATGAACTTAAAAACAAAAGTACATGGTTATACATTTGTTTAAAATAATTTTATAAAATTTCTGATATATATATATATATGTAGAAAAAATAAGAACTCTGGTTTTGGTAATGTCCACCCTTACTCCTCTGGGAACAACCTTCTAATTCCGATCAACTTAAAAAACAAAAATTACAAATTTAGGTGTGAAGACATCAGAGAATTAATGAAGCAATTAAAAGGTTAAAGTCCAGCATAAGAAACTCAATGAGATAAACCCAGAATTAAAATCTATATTTACCAAAGAAATTAATGTTCATTTTTGAAGCGTGTTAGAGGCTGAAAGATCAAAGCTTTTGACAGATTTCCAGGATTAGGAGTACAAAAAAAGAATTAAGGAACCTTCAAGTAGAGAGAGCCTTGGTAAATCATAAAGGCTGTGATTTGGAAAACAAAAGGACCACATCATAAGAAAAGGATCAACTGGAGACACATCAGCTTTCTCAAGACCAGTGATTGCTAATGACCCTACCTTCTATCCAAAGAAAACTTATAATCTCTCTGGAAAAAGAGTACATCCTTCTAGGATGCAAATTATTTTAACAATTTCTTACTCACACTATATAGCACTGAGTTTTTTTAAAAGGTCACTACTAGTAGATGCTACTAAATGACAAAAATCCAGGAAACAGCAGAAAATATAAATAAACTCAAATAGGATTCAGGTAATAGAATTATCATGAATTTTAAAATAACCCTGCATTGGGACACCTGGGTGGCTCAGTTGGTTAAGCAACTGCCTTTAGCTCAGGTCATGATCCCAGTGTCCTGGGATCAAGTCCCACATCAGGCTCCTTGCTCGGCAGGGAGCCTGCTTCTCGCTCTGTCTCTGCCTGCTGCTCTGCCTGTGCTTGCTCTCGCTCGCTCTCTCTCTCTGACAAATAAATAAATAAAATCTTAAAAAATAAAATAAAATAAAATAACCCTGCATAATAGGTTTAAGAAAATAAAAGATCAAGAACTTTTGCATAAAACAGTAAATTTTATATAAAAAGATACAAACAGAATTTTAATGATGGGAAATTATCAATTATAAAAACTGAAAACTATGAATGTGTTCAACAGCAGGTTATACATAGCTAAAGAGAAATTCAGTTACCTGTAATACAGGAGAGAACAAAATGGCCAAGCTAAATAACAGAGGGAAAAAAGAGAAAAAAGTAAGGGGTAAGATACTTTTACGATGAAAAGAGCTTCCATGTTATTGAAGACCTGAAGGTGAGAATCAATAGAAAGGGTTAGAAAAAGGATTAGCTGACAGTTTTCCAAAACTGGCAAATGACATCAAATCCAAGAAGCTGAAGGGGCAAAAAAAATAATTACAGGCAGGTCATATTTTTAAAAGATTCTTGAAGTTAAAAATAAAAAATTCTTGAAGTTTTTGAAAACCAAATAAACTTTTGAAAACCAAATGAAAAGAAAAAAAATTTTTGAAGTAGCCAGAGGGAATAACAAGCAACGACTTCAAAGAACCAAGAATAAGTCTGGCAACAGACTTCTCAACAGAAGTTATAGAAACAAGGAGACATGGAATGAAATCTCCAGAATGATATTTAAAAAAAAAAAAAAAAAAAGTACGCGCCAAAAAGTATCCTATTCTGAGTGATGATGTAAAATACTGGGTGAATCTAAATGAATGATGACTGTATAATACAGTTAATAATAAGGTACTGTGACATTTAAATATATAAGATAGAGGATTACAATGCCTGAGAACAATAACAGATCAAGTTAATATATCCTAAGAATATTGTTTTTTCGGGAAGTAAGGAAATTTTTAATATGTGTTAACTTTGAGACATTTGCTATGCCTATGGCATGAATCTATGCATCTCTAGGAAAATTACTGAAATAATTCTCAAGGAATGTGTAACTCATAAAATCATAGAGGAGAAAAGGCCTAAGAAAATATGCATTTTAACTTACAGCATGAATGGAAAGAAAAAGAAACAAAGAACAGGTAGGAGGGAAAAAACAGTAATTTAAATTCAAAAATCCAAATGATAACAATACATTATTATATAGATTATCAAACTGCAGGACATAACAAATTTCAACTCCATGCTGTTTAGAAGAGACACACCTTAAAGATAAGGACACTGAAAGTAAAGAGATAAAAAAATTTATGTCATAAATACACTAAAAGAAAGCTGGGAAATATTTTGCATAACAAGGTAAAAAGGAACACTTCATGTTGGTAAACATTTTAGTTCACAAAAAGATGTAATATTTCTAAATTCATATGTAAATAATACATAAAGTAAAATACAAATGGCAACATACTTGATAAAGCCAAAAGAAAAAAAACAGAAAATCCATCATTAATGTGTGACATTTTCATTGATCCTAGTATCTGACTGATGAAGCAAAAAAACTGGCAATATGATATAGAATATTTAAGCAAAAATAACAAAAAATAGCTGACCTAACTCTTATATTTGATACAATATAAACTCTGGAATATATCTAAATTATCCCCATTTCACAAAAGAACCATTAAAAAATAATCCTATTCTGAAATGCAAACCGAATCCTAAACATTTTGACAATTGATGACATGTAGTAAATAATATCACGATATAATTAGGCTTGAATTCTATAATAAAATATAACTAGAAAATTTCCTTATATATTACTAAGAAATTCCTGTTTAACCTAAATATTAAGAAGGAGTCATAATTCAAATTCAAAAATATTTTTAAATAAATGACATGGTAGTTTTAAAACATGACCTCAAGTTCCTTCAATGGCTTTCTTATCAAGAGTTGAGTTCCATGTGCCTTCTTCCCCTTGCATCTGGGCTTTGTTTTATCAAAAGAATAAGGTGGGAAAGGTGCTGTGCCAGTTTCTGGCACCTATCTTCGGAAAATGCTAAGTTCCACTTCTGTTTCTTTGGACATTCACTCTTGGACCCCAGGCATGATGCTGTAAGGAAGCTGGGGCAGCCTTTGGAAAGACTTGCGTGGGGAGGCCCAGGAGAGGGGAACAAAGATGCCAACTTGTCAGCCATGCGAGTGAGCTATCCCAAGTAGAATCTGCTCCCACTTGAGCCCTCCTGACTGATGCCCCAGGGAGGAGAGAAGACAAACATTCCTCAGGAGCCCTGACAAGTTACAGACTCATTAGCTAAAAGTAAATGATTGATGCAGAAACCAGAAACTACCTATTAGGAGTACAATAAGCCTGTTTGAGGAACAAGCCTGGAAGAGTTGTAAGAGTATGAATTTCACTTGTTTAGTAGTTTATTGAACCAGAATTCCAGAAAGAAGATCCTGTTTTGGTAGGCAGGCTTACAAAACATATTCTCTCATCAACCGAGAAGATGCCAAGCGGTGTATGACACGGCTTCCCTTTCAGCTGATAACACCGAACACATGTTTCAGGATGGCAGAGTCATTGGTAAGTATTTGATTGCTTGCTCCCTTCCAAAAATCCATAGACATTGTTTCTGTGCTCTAACCTCGTTGCACGAATCCATGTATGGCATTCTCAATTTGCTCACATATACAAGAGAACATGCAATTGAAATCTTTAAAAAACAAATAGGAAAACAAACAAACAAACCTGGAACCAAGTGGTATGAGAGTTGCTTTTACAGAATGTGAGTTCAAGCCATGATCTCATCACAGAACTTCTGTCAGCATTAAAAGATTAAAAAAAAGGATATGTTTAAAAATTGATAGAAAACAAGCCCGAATTTGTAGTGTCTATCATGGACTTCCATATTTTAAAGATGGAGTTTGGCAGATTATGATAGACAGCATTCTAAGGATTAAAGGGAGAGGCCAGAAAGCAAGAGAAACAAGAAAATGGCACTAAGGCAAAGATTTGGATCAGTTCCCAGCCCATCGAAACAGCGGGTGATGAAGATTTTCAACTGAGTGATACCTAATTACAAAGCAGTGTGAGTGGAGAACACAGGGATGAAAGAATGAGACAAGAATTTTTCATTAGCATTCCAAGGGGGAAGAGACAGGCTGCCCTACCTTATCAGCAGTTCACTGATAAATTCTATATCAACTTAACAACTATTGCAGAGCTCTAAACATTTCTTAACTGCCAATTTGGTCTTCAGACTATAGAAACCCACCAAATTTCTATCCAAAATTCTACATACCCCCTGAATTTGTAAACCTTGGTTAGATTATCTCTCCTAACTTGAAAAATATTTTGCCTCCTTCACTATGTCCATTTCAGATTTCAACATACTCATCCTCCCCATATTTTAGCTAAGAGTAAAGACAATTTGTTCTACATTTAAGAAAAAAAATATAGGGGCGCCTGGGTGGCTCAGTGGGTTAAGCCTCTGCCTTCGGCTCAGGTCATGATCTCAGGGTCCTGGGATCGAGCCCTACATCGGGCTCTCTGCTCAGCAAGGAGCCTGCTTCCCCCTCTCTCTCTGCCTGCTGCTCTGCCTACTTGTGATCTCTCTCTCTGTGTCAAATGAATAAATAAAATCTTTTAAAAAAGAAAAAAATATAAACATTTCTTATAACTTAGTTAAGGAAAGCAAGTTATGTTGCTTACAATTGCACACTATTTATGGATTTATTTACTTGCCTTTTCTAGTTGATATCTTCAATAATAGCAAAGTATTAAAGTATTTGCTCTAATAATTTTGCTAACCACATATAATCATTTTCAAAGTGTGTAACCAACAGCAATGGTCATTTTCATAGCCACCAACTTTGTATTTTCAAATTTCTATGGATATAGATATTCCTATACATTTAGACACATAAATAGATGGATAGCAATGCACTTTCTCGTTGTCCATGATCTACATTTGATAAACACTGGATTCGATAAATTCCATTCTTTTTGTTAATCATACTGGCCAAGGTTCATAACCTACTACAGTGCATGGCTTGAAAACTGTTTGCTAGGAGGCCTGACATTGCTTCTATAATCAGACATATGCTTACTAAAAGTGTATGGAGTTGTTCCCTATTTCTTAAGCTAACTGTGCTTAATATATCTCTGAAATTTAATTAAGTTATAATACAATTATAAAGAAAAAGCAGTGAAATACAAGGGAGACATAATACTTGTTTGTTCCAAGAAAAATAATCTGAATGTTTAGCAAAGACACAATAAAGGAATACACTGTAAAAATGCTTTTGAATTAGATATGAATGGCAGTCCAAGATAAGTTTAGGAACACGAATTGAAAGATTTTGCTCTTAGATGGATACACGAGTCTCTTCAATGTCTTACTTTACTTAAAAAAAAAACCATCAGGGGACAGAGGGGAGTTGTTTTAATAGGAACAGAGTTTCAGATTTGCAAGATGAAAAATTCTGGAGATCTATTTCAAAACAACATAAATATACTTAACACTACTAAACTATGCACTTAAAAAAAGTCAAACTAGGTATCACAGATAATAGAATCACAAGCATATTTTTCCTAAGAACTACAATTAATTGAACACTGCTCTTTAAAAAAAAAGAACTGGTTCTATATGAAAACACCTAAAAATAAATAACATATATGCATGTGGTTTTTAGTAAACACAAAACATTAGGTTTACATGAGTGATTATTTTTATGATTTTCCTCTTTAACCGACATGATTGTATCCAATATGTTTATGGTAAATGTTATTATACGTGAGATATCATGGCTTTCTAAACTCTGGTGCTGGAGTTTTCAAATTGTGTTTCTTGGGTGGAGTCCTACAGTACTGAAGTAGAGCTCCCAGAGCGTTCTTGGTGTAGACAGGGGTGGAGGAGGGTTTGGAAGTTGGAGAGAGGGTGGAAGTGGGGTGAGGAGGGAGAAAAGCAGACAGAACAAGACTCCAAGACTCCAAATCCTTGACTTCAATTCCTCCTCAACCCAAAGAGCTCTGATTCCATCTGTCGTATGCTGGGTTCCAGGTGAGGGTTTGGAAAATAAAAGGTCCTAAGAGTTTTAAAAGTTTGAGAAATGTGGTTTTAAATAGCAAAAGACAGGGAGGAGTTCTGTGTGCTTGTTATGTGCCTGGAACTATGCTAGATCTCTTTAAAATGTAGATATTGTTTTGTTTCACCCACACAGCAAATTTAAGAGAAAGTTATTACTATCTACTTTTCCAGAAAGTTATGCCTCAAGTGCATGAATTAATACAGCCAAAATCACATTGCTTACAAGAAAAGTCAGGTATTTGATGCACAAGTCCATTTACACGCTGGTTTACATAGTTTTATAACTCTTTGTTACCCTTTTCTGAATGTAATTTAATATATTTTACCAATTTTCTTTGCTAATCAACTCTGATTTCTCACCGTCAGTTCTGAGGAAGACCTCACTTATTTTTCAAATCCCTTTTGTTTTTATTTTATCCAGCAGATCTCTTGTCTCATGGATATCAAGAATGTGTTTGTAAATCATTACAGAGTAATATATATACATATGAGTATGTTTTCTTGGAACACCATATGTCATTAAATTTTTCTCTCTGTAAAGCATTTAGTATTATGTCTGAAAGAGGTGGGAACCTAAATTCGACTTTAAATAAATGCAAAACTATGAAAGTGATCTTCTGAGGCAGGTAACGCAATATGCCAGCAGACATTTTAACGAACAAAGAAAATTCAGAAAAGGGATCACAGAATGATGATACTTTCATTTGGATTTAGAACTAAGTTTTGTTGCATTAATTTTCAATTCTCAGCCTCCCAGAATAACAAAATTTAGCATAAGGAAAAACACTGAGTAGTTCGTGTTCTAGCATCTTAACACCCCCATGAACAGTGCAAACCAAGAGGCACTTGGTCCATGTCTGGTCCTGCACATACATTCCCCTGCAATTGGGTCCCCTCTTCGAGAATAAGACATCTTGAATGAACAAGCCCACAGCAAACCCATGAAAAAGCACCTATGTTTCTAGCTATGAAATCAGTGATTTTAGCTATAGGAAACATGGGTATTCATTTCACGTAGGTATATTTACATAAAAACACAAAAAAACTCCTTACAATTTAGCTATTTTCTGAGTAAGAAAGTTGAGTACAGTCTTTTGCATGGAGAGGAAAGGTCACATACAAAAGAACATTGCTGAAGTCCATGAACAAGTTCCATGATCTTTAGCTTGTTGATTTCCTTCAGGTGTCATAGCCATGTATGCGGTTTTGTCAAATTCTCACACAAATTATCCTTTTAAAAAGAAATTATTCAGGGACATAAACCTTAGAATTTGATAAGCTCATGGTTTTTGTTTCTCTTGGACAAATTATAGAATCACTGTCCTGCTTCAGCATATCTCTACATTTCTATTATCTGATAACTCTCAATTCTTGGGGAAAAAAAAAACTGAAGTAACAGAAACATGAAGGACACAATGCAACAAAAAATATACGAATCTTATATTTCTTTTTCTGTATTGCTGTGCAATCAAGGACAGGTTTTCTCTTTGTTCTAATACTTGTTGAATAACGATACAGATACGTGATCTTCCCGTTAGGACAATTAGACAAAGGGAAGGGCAAAGGGCAATCTTAAACCAATTTTACATTAAAGCAAAGAATTTTGAAAGTATTGCTTTCCCTTGAAATCTCATATAGGCACCAACAAAAGCACCATTTGTGGTAGTGGGGGGAGTGGTGTTTTAACAAAAGAAAATAGCTTTTTCAAAGGCTGTTTATTGCTTTAAATGTTTAAAAGCTTTTTAAAAAGCAACTTTTTTCTTCTCCTTAGGCATCAACAGGGGATAATTGCCTTAGCATGCTTTTAAATAATCCTGTTTAAGACACAGAGTAGCATGGGAGCCTGTGCTTAGAAAACTTTTTACTTAACTGGATTGTGTGGGTGTGGATCTGGGGTCAACAACAGAACCTCCCTATAATAATGACACTTCCAATTTTCTTTTAGGATGATTTATTTTATTTTTTAAATTGCCAGAAGGTAAAACTGACTTTTTTGGGTATACACATTATGAATTTTAACACTCTCTAGATTCATGTAACTACCCTCACAATCCGGATACAGAACAATTTTATCACCCCAGGAAAACTCCCTGAGCTAGACCTTCGTAATCACACCTTCCTCTTTTCCCTTAAGCCCTGAAAACCAGGGATCCATTCATCACTATACTTTTGCCTTTTTGAGACGGTCATAGAG
This sequence comes from Taxidea taxus jeffersonii, assembly GCA_003697995.1. Classification (NCBI taxonomy): domain Eukaryota; kingdom Metazoa; phylum Chordata; class Mammalia; order Carnivora; family Mustelidae; genus Taxidea; species Taxidea taxus. The sequence goes on from ML112032.1 coordinate 56,826, forward strand.
TCTATAGCGTGTTTTGTCTGTGATGAGGAAGATGACCAACTGGAGAGCTGAAGGGTAAGTGAGGACTTTCTGCACAGAAGATGAGCTAAGGCAGTGAAATCAGCTTTGAAATATAGAACTCTTGAGCCATCTGTGGCAGCTGTTCATGCAACGTGCTCTAAGGTCTCTAAGCCAAGTGGTCTATACCTCCCAGAAGGATATACTGGGACCTAGTCAAATCAGGATGGGTGAAAGTCTTTCTACAAAGGATTCTCCAGATTCTTCAGTGGCCCTGAGTTATAACATTAGGACTAGAAGGACCATCCCACTTTCTACTATTACACTAATAAGTAATATAAGTTCTTGGGCATTTTTGTCACCCCAAAATGAACTGAGCCCTATCTGCAGCAAACCAGAAAGTGTCATAGTGCCACATGGATATACAAGAAGAAAATGAAGTAGCCTCATCTTAAAGCTAAAATCTACACTTTCATCTTATTTAAAAATAATTGACCCTAGTGTTTATCAATTTTATACTTCATTTTGAGAAATTTTAGGAAATGATATAAACCTAAATCAGCAAAAGATATTCAACATTTTTAACAAAATGGAAGAGCTTCTTGGGACAGTTTAATACTATTTTGCAACCTGAACATGAAAACATTTTAGTCTGAGACATGTTTCCCCCCAAAATCTTAATTGTGTAATGATTCTAACTAGATTGTATGAATTTCACCACTGTAAAATGTTACGTGTTCCTTGCTTTAGACTGTGCGAGGGTGAGCAGATGTTCAACACTTTGAAGTCTGTTTAGAATCTTCCTACCTGCTGGGTTTAATTTCAGAAGCAAGAAACATTCTTGAAGATAGACAAAATGTTATTTGCTCTTTATCCATACCACGTTGCACTAATTTTCATCATTTCTAGCTCTGCTCTTGGCAGGTCATTTCTGGTATACATAAAATTTAACTGTAATCCTTAGAAGGAATTTCATTCCTTTATCTGGTAAATAAAATATGATAAAATCATTTGAGAGAGCCGAATCCTAACCACTAGACCACCAGGGAGCATCAATAAAATCATTTGAGATACAGAGAGTACTACTGTACTGGTTACTACTGCCTGGTTTTGAGTTAAAAATAAAAACCCAGGGCGCCTGGGTGGCTCAGTTGGTTAAGCGACTGCCTTCAGCTCAGGTCATGATCCTGGAGTCCCGGGATCGAGTCCCACATCGGGCTCCCAGCTCCACGGGGAGTCTGCTTCTCCCTCTGACCTTCTCCTCACTCATGCTCTCTCTCACTGTCTCTCTCTCAAATAAATAAATATTTTTTAAAAGATTTAAAAATAAATAAATAAATAAATAAAAACACACATATTTTCTACTGTATTAAATAAATGCAAAGACAGACCTTAGAAAAAGTGTTTATTCACTTTCTCTACAGGTTAATAAAGTATCAAATATAACTTAATATTAATTTTATATATAGTTAGATATCAGTGTATTCTAATTTTCTGTTCTAATTATTTTTGAAATAATACTTGTGTACATATTTATGTTTACAATGACTAATGACTGGTTTCCTTTTCCTTATTCTGTTCACTTCAGCATCTGTATTACTGAACTGGGGGGAACTCTCTACTACTCTGTTGATTAAAGTGATGATAGCAGAACTCTTGTTTTATTGTCTTCTCAGAATGAAGTCATTACATCATTATAAATGTTATCTTATTAAGGAAGTTCCCTTTCATTGATAGTATGCTAAATGTTCTAAACACAGGAGTATGGAATTATCAAATGACTGTTACTGTATCTATTTAGGTGGCAATCTGATACTTCTTATTTATTCTGTTAATGTTTAAACTATACTTAGGGATATAAGAATATCAAATCAACTTTGCATTCCTGGAATAAACCTCACCTGTTCATGATGTACTGTGCTATTTATAATCACTGAATCTGATACACAAATAATTCATTTAGAATTTTGTGTTCACCTTCATGTAATGTATTTGTCTATATTTTTCCTTTCTTATACTATTCCTGTCAAGTTTTGATATTAAGTATATACTACAACCATAAAATAATTTGAGAGACATTTCCTCCTTTTCTCTGTAATGGGATAATTGGCAGAGAAATTGCAGTATTTCTTTATCGAATGTTCTTTAGAAACTCACTGATGAAACTAAGTAGGACTAAAGAATTTTCATTAAATAGTTCTTTGTAGGATTTTAGTGTCTTTTTTTGAGAGAGAGAGAAAGAGTGTGTGTGTGTGTGTGTGTGAGCAGGGGCAGGGCAGGGAGAGGGAGAGAATCTTAAGCAGGCTCCACACTCAGCAGCGAGCCTGACATGGAGCTCTCACCACCCTGAGATCGTAACTTGAGCCAAAATTAAGAACAAGACACTCAACCAACTAAGCCCCCCAGGAATCCCAGGTTTTAATGTCTTTAACCATTAATACACATTCATAGTTCCTTTTTTTTCTGGTTTCTATTTTATACACTGTATTTTTCTAGGAAATTTTCTAAAACTCATATAACTTGAATTCTAAAATCTATTGACATATGGTATTCATAACATCTTTTAATGAAGTTAAAGACATTTTCATAACTAGTAATGAACTATCAATAAACTTTGAAGAAGGCTAAGGAAGGAACCAACTCCATCTCAAGCTTTTTCTATATAAACCACACTCTTGATTAACCAAATAGCTGACAAAGGAAAATTTCTTTTGTAAGAAGTATTGCAGCTATATTTGAAAAGGGAATAGAATGAGAATATCACTATTTTGCAAATGGCTGCTAACACCAGAGAGACTGGAAATGAGATTGGGTACATTTTGATGGAAGCACAGAAGGCCATCCATGAAGCAATTTTACCCAAAAATTCTAGCTTGAATTAGATCACACCTGTAGATCTAACTTCCAATTTATAAGAAACACAGACAAGAGGGAAACATGCTAAATATTACCAGGAAGATACACTATTCAAATCGGGGCTGTGGAAAACTCTACAGAATAATTAATATGTTGCTTCTATTAATACACTGCATGGAAAGAAACATGGGAAACAGAATTACTAATTCTGTTTTTGTAATCTGTTAAAAGATACTTTAAGGTATTTAAACAGGGGTGCCTGGGTGGCTCATTTGGTTAAACTTCAGCCTTTGGCTCAGGTCATGATCCCGGGGTCCTAGAATCATACCCCATGTCAGGGCTCCCTGATCACCAGGGAGTCTGCTTCTCTATCACCCTCTGCTCCACCCCTCCCGCTCATTCTCTCTCTCTCTTTCTCTCTCTCTAGCCCTCTAGCTCTCTATCAAATAAATAAAATATTTAAGAAAATATTTAAGTGCCTTTCAGTACTTGAACCTTATTTGGATCTTGATAAAGAGGTTTTTTTTTTTTTAAGGTACAGTTGATGTAATCAAAATCCCAACAAGCTTTCCTGTGGATACTGACAAATTGATCCTCAAATTTATATAGAAAGGCAAAAGATGTGGAATAGCCAACACAGTATTTAAAGAGAGAACAGAGGAGGGTCTGGGTGGCTTAGTCAGTTAAGCCCTGGCCTTTGGCTCAGGTCATGATCCTGGGGTCCTGGGATCAAGCCCTGTATTGGGCTTCCTGCTAAGGGTGGAGTCTGCTTCTCCCTCTCCCTTCGCCCCTCCCCCTGCTTATTCTCTCTCTCTCTCTCTCTCTCTCTCTCTGTCAAATAAATTAATTTAAAAAAAATAAAGAGAGAGAGAGAGAGAACTGACATTACCTGACTTCCAGACTTACTATTAAGCTCCAGAAACCAAGGTAGTGTGGCATTGGTGAAAGAGGAAGCAAACGATCAGTGGAACAGAATGGAGAGCCCAGAAATAGACACAAACAGATAAAGTCAAATGATCTTTAAAGGAAGAGCAAGGCATTGCAATGGAGAAAAGATAACTTTTTCAACAAACAGTTCTGAGGCAACTGAATATCCACATAGAAAATAATAAAAACAATAACAAAAAAAAACCCTAAAATCTAGACATAGACCTTATATCCTTCACAAAAATGAACTCAAAATGAATCAAACATAAGTGTAAAATGCAAAACTATAAAACTCCTAGAAGATCACATAAAGAAAATCTAGAGGACTTAGGGTACAATAATGACTTTTAAATACGATACCAAGGCATGATCCATGGAAGAAATAATTGATAAACTGGACTTCATCGAAATCAAAAATATCAAGAGAATAAAAAGACAAGCTATAGACTGGGAGAAAATATTTGCAAAAGACATGTAAGGAAGGACTGCTATTCAAAATATACAGAGAACTCTTACAACACTAAAAAGTGAACAACTCAGTTCAAATACGGGCAGAAAACTTAAGACACCTCAGCAAGAAGACATACAGACAAGACATAAACCTATAAGAAATGTTCAACATCATATGCCACCAGGGAATTGCAAATATAAACGACAGTAAGATACCATTACAGACCTATCCGAACCGCCAAAATCCAGAACCTGACACGAAATGCTAGTGAGGATGTGGAACAGCAGAACTCTCATTCATTCTGGTGGGAATACAAAATGGTACCACCACTTTGGAAGACAGTCAGTTTCTTAAAACTAAACATAATCTTACATACAATCCAATAATCATACTCCATGGTACTTAACCTGAATGAACTAAAAACATGCCCACACAAAACTTATACCCTGCGTCTGGATTTATAGCAGCTTTTTTTTTAATGATTTTATTTTAAATTTATTAATTTATAATTTTATAACTGCCAAACCTCGGAAGCAATAAAGATGTCTTTCAGGAGCTGAAAGCATAAACAGTTACATCCAAGCAATGGGATATTATATGGCACTAAAAAGAAATGAGCTCCCAAGCCACTGGAAGACATGAAGAAGCCTTAAAAACATATTGTGAACTGTTAAAGCCAATCTGAAAAGACTACATAGTGTATGATTCCAACCACATGACATGTGAGAAAAGACAAACTAAAAAAAACAAAAAATCAGTGGTTATCGGTTAGCGGAGACAGAGGGATAAACAGATGGGAGCACAGGGACTTTTTGAGGAAAAGGCACTATTCTGTATGATATTAGAGTAACAGATACACGTCATTATACATTTGTCAAAACCCAGAGAATGTACCACACCAAGAGTGACCCCTCATGTACACGACGGACTTTGGGGAGTGATGCGTCAAGACAGGTCCATCAGCTGTTATAGGACATTGATAGTGGGGGAGGCTGTGCAGGCGTGGGAACACAGGTATATGTGCATATTTTACGCTTCCTGCTCAACTTTTCTGTGAACCTAAAACTACTCTAAGAAAGGAAGTCTATTTAAAAGGGTGGGGGGAGGCGGCGCCTGGGAGGCTCAGTGGGTTAAAACCTCTGCCTTCGGCTTGGGTCATGATCCCAGGGTCCTGGGATTGAGCCCCGAGTCGGGCTCTCTGCTCAGCAGGGAGCCTGCTTCCCCTCCTCTCTCTCTGCCTGCCTCTCTGCCTACTTGTGATCTCTGTCAAATAAATAAAAAAATTTTAAAAAATAAAAAATAAAATAAAAGGGGGGGAAATGATACATTTGGGGATTTTGAAATATTTACTGTTTATTTTGTGATAATACAGAATTACTGTTAATTTAGATTTAGTAATTCTGTTGTGGCTGCTTTTAAAACCTAATAATAATTCTTTAATTGAGAAATACAATATTTCTCTGGCTATTAGTGACATAGTAAAATCCTCTGAAATACTTCCTTTCATATCCTATTTATCTGAATATAATTTACTTATAGACTCACACAGTCTTTCCTTATTTACTCACAGAGCATACTTATGCATGAGCATATAAGGACAAGCATATCTATATGTGTTAATAATACCAGAGTGAGGTGGCGGCTTCATTCACTTTTTAATAAGATGGGGAAAAAAGCACTGCTCACAGTACGTGACACAAACAAGAATGTGAAAATGGGAGGAAATGCAGATGTAAAGAGCACACTTTCATCTGTTAACAATGGTCTGGTTTTAAAATATGTATTATTTTTCTGAAGGTTGTTTTTATACTTCATGTATCAGGTTTCATCATTTTCATGGAAGATAAATACTTGTTTTACTTCAGTTCTCTGCTGAACGGGGTATTAACATAGTGTATATTCATCTGTTGAAGAAGATGTATCTATATTCTAGGAGAAATGAGTTCATCTGCTTCTATTTCTTCATAAACATCTAAAAATTTTGATGCCTACCATAGAGTGGCATATATTGTCAAAATTATCACTGCCCTTCAGAAGTCAAATGTATAAAGAAATCTCTGTTTGTGTTTGGAAGAGCTCAGTGTCTCCCCTTCTCTGGCTACAAAGGATACCACGCAAAGTCCCGGGATGTTCCCCTAAGCACATGCCATTGTTCACATCTGCTTCTGTTAATGTCCAGCCCTAAACAATAACTCACTATCTGCATACTTGTTTAGATACTTGTTTTTCATATCTGAAAGTAAACTGATTTTTCTTCTTGCCTTTTTAAAAATGTTTCTTAGAGGGGCGCCTGGGTGGCTCAGCCAGTTAAGCCTCTGCCTTTGGCTCAGGTCATGATCTCAGGGTCCTGGGATCGAGCCCCGCATCCGGCTCTCTGCTCAGCAGGGAGCCTGCTTCTCCCTCTCTCTGCCTACTTGTGATTTCTGTCAAATAAATAAATAAAATCTTTTTTAAAAAAATGTTTCTCAGAAACTAAGGTCAGGGGGCACCTAGCTGCCTCAGTCAGCATCTGCCTTCAGCTCAGGTCATGACCCCAGGGTCCTGGAATCAAGCCCCACATCAGGCTCCCTGCTAAGCAGGGAGCCTGCTTCTCCTTCCCCTCCCCACTCATGCTCTCCATCACTCTTTCTGTCTCTTTCTCAAATAAATAAATAAAATCTTAAAAAAAAAAAAAAAAAAAACCTAAGGTTAGGATGGGGATCTGTAATACACTGTGGCTCTCATATGCTGCCATAACCATATAATATGTAAATCTCCTGGTTTAGTATGACAAAACCTCATAAAAAGTGTGAAAAGTGAGGATCTTAGACTCTAACTTTTAAACAGGCTTCAGTGTCAAGGGCCCTAATACACTTGTAGTAAGAAAACCTCTTTGATCATGGTAAGGCTTATCCCTAACCTCCAACAGTAGGTGAGAGAAAACCAGAACCTGGTATCTGTATCAATGCATCTCCTTGTTCATGAAACATGCAGACAGTGTAAGAAACGGAAATATCAGCCAATCTGAACAGAAATGTTAAAATTATGTTTGAGTTCTTTTCTCTCAGATCAATAATTCAGATATCTGGTTTGAAATTAAGATAATAAAAGCCTTCAACTGGTGGGATGTAAAGAATTGGCAATCAGGGACGCCTGGGTGGCTCAGTTGGTTAAGCAGCTGCCTTTGGCTCAGGTCATGATCCCAGCGTCCTGGGATCGAGTCCCACATCGGGCTCCTTGTTCAGCAGGGAGCCTGCTTCTCCCTCTGCCTCTGCCTGCCACTCTGTCTGCCTGTGCTCACTCTCTCTGACAAATAAATAAATAAAAATCTTTAAAAAAAAATTTAAAAAAAGAAGGGGCAATCATTTGAAAGTTGCTTAAAAGCACTAATAATGTTCATGTACATACAGTTTTATCTACTTATTATGTATGTACTTTATGTCTATAAACACAAAGGTGAATTTCAGGAGAGCAAAGACCAGTGAATTTGCAGCATCTCTCCTAACTCAGAGCCCTTCACACCTTGACAGGCAAAGGATAAATACAAAGAAAGTATCTGTTAGGGCGCCTGGGTGGCTCAGTTGGTTTAGCGACTGCCTTTGGCTCAGGTCATGATCCCAGAGTCCCGGGATCGAGTCCTGGGATCAAGTCCCGCATCGGGCTCCCAGCTCCATGGGGAGTCTGCTTCTCCCTCTGATCTTCTCTCTCATGCTCTCTCTGTCTCTCAAATAAATAAATAAAATATTTTAAAAAAAGAAAGTATCTGTTAAATGAATAAAATAATGTATAAACATAGTAAGGAAGGTCTCATGAAGGTCACATAACAGTAGGTACAATTTTTATGTGTGCCAAAGAAAAATTATAGTGACAGCGGACAGCTCTTAGAAAGTGGGAGTTAGTGAGAAGGAGGAAGTGACAGGGCCAATGAGAACACCTCTTAAAAGAGGGTGTCAGTGGACACTGGGGTTGCTGCTGTATCTTGGCTATTGTAAATGATGCTCTGATAAACAGAGTGGTGCACATACCTTTTCAAATTAATGTTCTCCATTTCTTTGGGTAAATAAATACCCAGTAGCAGAATAACTGTAGCTACAGAGAACAAGCTAGTGGCTGCCAGAACGAGGAGGGTGGGGAGTGGGTGAAACAGGCCAAGGGGATTAAAAGCGCATTTATCCCGATGAGCTCTGAGAACTACAGAGAACTGTTGAATCATTATATTGTACACCTGAAACTGACACAGCCCTATATATTAATTGTGCTTGGATAAAATAGAGTTTAAAAAGTTACATTAAAAAAAAAAAAAGAAAAAGAGGGTGTCAAGGAGGCAGGGATTCTGGAACTGTGGTATGTAAGAGCTCAGCAAAACCGCTCTGCAGAAAGCAACGCTACAACTAGATAAAAATGACCAAAACAACCACTTTACAGTCTAGCGATCAAGCAGAGGCATATAAATAAGCGGAGAAAATTTGATTCAAGAACAACTACCACACCAGAGGTAAGAACACTGGGACTTGATGGAGCTTTCACTGGGGGCTCATTTCATCTGCCTCACACCTACTCCACCACCCTGGCAAAGCAGGAAGGAGCAGCTTCTCTGCGGGAGGGCACTGCCTTAATTTGGATCAGAGAGCAGAAAATTCCCAAAGTCCTGGCCATTGTCCACAACAGCAGCAATCCTGGTGGCAAACAATGGGGTTACTTAAAATATAGTTAGCCTGAGGCTGCAGGTCTGGTTGAGACAGGCAGCAGCTTGCCTGGTTGGCCAGAACTTACCAGGCCTCACGGAATGAGATATTGGTGGCCCCTGATATACTCCCATGGATTTCAAGCAAACATGATGGCCACGCATGTGCAAAACTGTAAAGACACTCAGGATGTACTAGAGGGGATCCTAGTTACCCCGATAGCTCTCTTTGGATCATGAGGATTTATGTCTTCCCAGAGAAACCACAAGGGGACCCAGCAGAAAATATAAAACCAGGGTAGACTTACAAACTACAAGAATTTGGCTATTATTCCCCAAAACACAATAGGGAAACGAATGTGTCCGTATTCCAGTAAAATGGTTGGACCAGATTTGGATCCAGAGGCCATGGCTGGCTGACCAGTGCTCTAAAAAATATAAGGTAACTTAACTGTGACATGAAATAGATCACTGGTTGTGATGTTTTGAAGGGGGCAGGCAGGAGTAAGGGATTATAAAAGAACATGAGGAAACTTTTGGAGGATGGTAGAAATGGCAATCATCTTGATTGTGGTGACTGTTTCACATGTGCATACATACAGTAAAATGTAAAAAATTATACATTTTAAATAAGTGCAGTTAATTTTGTGTCACTTATATCCAAATAAAGTTATTAAAAATCAATTATCACAGTAATAGAAAAAAACAAAATAACCATATGACTATGTCAATAGAGGCATAAAAAGTATTTTTTTCCAAATCTGGCACTCCTTCCTGGTGTAAAAAATACTTGACATATAATCAGTAAAAGTAGTTCTTATTATGTGAGATAGTGGCATAATAGAAAGTTATGGTAGAAATAACACTGGCTTTTAAAACAGGTAGGCTATTATTTCAGTCCAAACTAAACTATTTATAAGTGTGTAAATTAATGCCAATAATAGTTATTTTACTGGCCTATCTTGTAATCATTAGAATAGCTTACATAATTAGTATATTGCAGAACTCCTGACTATGAGTGGGTAGTCATTACTATTGTGGTTTTCTAAATTTAACATTTTAAAATCCATACAAATCCTGGCATGCTGTGCCCAGTAGATCCATCAATAATTAATAATAATGAGTTAGTTACATTTTGAAACTATTTATTATGTCAATTTTCAATCATATACTAAAGTAGAGAAAACAGATAATGAATTTCCATGGACTCAAAACAGTTTCCGCAGTAGTCAGTTTGGCATTCTTTATCATCTATACTCCTTTTGTTTTGTTTTGTTTTTTAATATTTTATTTATTTATTTGACAGAGAGAGAGATCTCAAGTAGGCACAGAAGCAGGCGGGGGGGGGGGGAGCAGACTCCCCGCCAAGCAGAGAGCCCGATGAGGGGCCTGATGCCAGGACCCTGAGATCATGACCTGAGCCGAACAAAGGCAGACCCACTAAGCCACCCAGGTGCCCCTGTTTTGTTTTGGTTTTTGGCTGGAGTGTGTCAGAATGACTTCCAGACATCATAGCAGTTTCCTTGTAAATATTTAAGTGTATGTGAGAGGGATTTTTTTTTTTAATTAAAGACTTCAATGTTGGGATCTTGTATTACTTTGCTAAAGCTGCCATAACAAAGTATCTCAGACTGGATGGCTTAAACAACAGAAATTTTTTCATGATTCTGAGGGTATATCTAGTTCGAGATGTTGGCAGAGTTGGTTTCTTCTGAGGCTTTTCTGTTTGGCCAAGTTGGTGGCCATCTTCCTACTGTGTCTTCATATAGTCTTCCCTCTATGGGTACCTATATCCTAACTTCCTCTTCTTATAAGGTCATGGTCATATTGGAATTGGGCCCATTCTTATGACCTCATTTTACCTTAATTACTTCTTTAGAGTTACTGAGGATTAGGACCTCAACACTGGAATTTTGGGAGGACACAATATATCACAAAATAAATTGATAAAAGTAATAGAGAATTATAATGGCCATGGAAGTGTGTGGCTTGGATATCCTGCAATGAACTGCATCATTTGATGGCAGTCCCCAGCTGCTGAACCCTGAGATCTGTCGCAATGTTTAAAACACAGCCACACTACTTCTGAACTGCTCCTGGTCAATGACAGGACACAGTGGGGACAAAGCCAGCCATTTCTTCCTTGCATGGATCTCCTCTAATGGGAATTAATCACTCCGGGACTCCTCAGTGTCTTGGTAAAGACTTTCTCAGACTCCACCACAGTGTGAGGCCCTCCTAGTACATTCTTCTCTCTTACCTTTCTGTCTTCCTCCCTCCCTTCTTTTCTTCCTTCCTTCTCTTTCTCATTTCACAAGTGTGACACCGGTCTCATAGTCTAAAAACTTTCCCTACCTACTTCTGCTCTTTCCTTGTTCCTAGCCAGGTAGATCTCCTAACAAATCTGTGAATGTCTAATTCTATCTTGATGTTTGCTTCTTGGACACAAGAAGCATACTAATAAAAATGTGGAAATCTATAATAAAACAAAACAATTAAGTAAATAAACAGCAATGCTGGGAGTCAGGTTTCTCTTTTTTGGAATGGGCTATTTCATGTAAGCAGGAGCAGGGGTTGGCCCATGTGGTGATGGACCGTAATTAAAGACACCAATAGGAACTTATGTGTGTCTTAGTGTGCATGCTGATGGTTACCTGTAAAATATTTATAGATATGTGTATATACACAGGTTAATATATATACATGTATATACACACATATATTCCTTTGCTTGTCAGCTGAGAAGGCCCAGAAAAATGACACTTCAGTAGCAAAAAGTGCATTTATCACTCAGATGTTGGTAGAATGATTCTTCAATAAAAGGAACTAGGGCCCCTTGAAGAAATGGTTGATCTCAGTCAGTACTGGGGCAGAGTATCTGCAAGATGAGCTTGGAGAATCTTGAGGTGCCAGAAGGTAAGGAAATGCCAAATGAAACAATAAAACAAAAACACCCAAACTCACAATGATGGGGGTATGTCAAGGGACTTAAGAGCCAACATAAATAGCCCCCAATGGCCAAAGCTGGAATAATTTGAATAAAACAAAGTTGTATTGGACTATAATGCAAAGTAAAAAATATTTACAATTCCATACAGATATAAGCATATGATTGAATCAATAAACAAATGGGAGAGAAAGACAAATCTCCTAAGCGGAAGATTTTCAAATAATTTATGTAGATACTCCACCCTAAAGGAGGTAAAGCATACTTCCTTACTCCTTGATTGTGGGCTACACATATTGGCTTTCCTCCAAAGAGTTCAGTATTTAAAAAGAAACATAAAAAAAAAGAGGAAAAGAATAAATTTGCAGTAGAGAAACTGACAAACGCAGCTTTAGCCTGATGATCAAGGTAAATGTTAAGAGTGGTAAGTCACATTGATAATATTTACTCTTGATAATGCTGCAATGAAATAGCACTTTACCTCTGTGATCATGCTGTTAAAAACTCAAAACCCCAGTCTAATATTATGAAAACACTAAACCAATCTCCAATGAGAGACACTGTATAAAACACCTGACCAATACTCCTTAAAACTGTCAAAGTCATCACAAGCAAGGAAAGTCTGAGCAATTGCCACTGCCCGGAGGATCTTTTTTTTTTCTTTAAGCTTTTTTATTTAAACATATACTGTAACCCCACCACCCTCTCCCAAACCC